>SNQJ01S0041280.1:156186-186334 GCA_010110895.2 Picea sitchensis | reverse complement strand
GGATTATGTAGGAGTGGATACTATATTTGGAAAGAACACTTGCAATATGGTACGAGGAGCAATGGTGTTGATGAGGGGAGTTCGGTGTGGAACTATGTACAAGTTATTGGGAAGCACTTATACTAATGGGTGTAACAGTTCTGTTGTCCCTCAGCATACAAATGAAGGAGACAAGACTAATAGTGTCCCAAAAAAGAAGACCTTGTTGTGGCATCATAGACTGGGGCATGTTGGAGAAAAGGGCCTTTGAACACTACACGGTAAAGGTATGGTTGAAGGTATGTCTAATTTCACTCTGGATTTTGATTTCTGTGAACATTTCATATATGGTAAACAGAATCGAGTAAGATTCCCATATAGTGCTACAAGAGCAAAGGGGATCTTAGAGTTGATACACAGTGATTTGTTTGGACCTATTCCTGTTCCATCCATAGGTAAATATGTGTATTATGTTTCATTCATAGATGATTTTTCAAGGAACACATGGATTTATTTCCTTAGAAAGAAATCTGAGGTATTTGATAAATTTAAAGAGTTTAAGGCTCTAGTAGAAAATCAGACAGATAAGAAAATAAAGGTATTGAGAACAGATAATGGTGGAGAATTCTACAGAAATGAATTCGAATAATTCTGTAAGAAGTGTGGTATAGCAAGGCAGAAGACTACTCCATACACTCCTCAGCAGAATGGAGTTGCAGAAAGGATGAACAAGACACTGATGGAAAAATCAAGGGGCATGCTCAGCAGTGTCAGGTTAGGACAAGAATTCTGGGCAGAGGCAGTGGGTATAGCATGTTACTTGGTCAATCGATCACCTTCATCAGCGTTGGATGATAAAAATCCACACGAGGTATGGTTTGGAAAGAAACCCTCTCTTCAACATCTTAGAGTGTTTGGTTGTGATGCTTATGTACATGTTCCAAAGGAAAATAGGAGTAAGCTAGATAAAAAGGTTGAAAAGTGTATCTTTATTGGTCATAAAGATGGTGTGAAAGGTTATAGGCTTTGGAAACCAAAAACCAAGAAGATTGTTTATAGTTGAGATGTTGTTTTCAGAGAGGTAAAAGATGTGTCCAAACAGGAATTCCTACCAATGCAAGATGAACCTGAGAAAATAGAGCTTGAGTTGGATGATGCAAAATCTAAATCATATGAAGAAGAGGAAGCAGAAGAAGAAGAAGAAGAACCTCATACCCCGGTATTGAGGAGATCAGTGAGAGATAAAAGGAAACCATACAGGTATAGTCCACCTAATTTTCATTCCAATTTTGCTTTATCTATTACTGATGATGATCCCAGAACTGTCAGGGAAGCAGTGAATTCAAAGGATAGTAAACTATGGAAGAAGGCCATGGTTAAAGAAATGGATGCCTTGGATAATATTGAGGCACGGGATATATTTGAGTTGTCAGCTAGTAGAAAAAGGTTATTCCTGGGTAGAGGGAATTGACTTTGGTGAGATTTTTTCTCCTGTTGCTAAGTTAACTTATATTAGATTTATTTTACCTATTTTTGTTGCTTTTGATCTTGAAGTGGAATAGATGGATGTGAAGACAACATTCCTACATGGGGATCTAGAAGAAGAAATCTACATGAAGTAGCCGGAAGGCTTTGTAGTGAAGGGAAAGAAAGAGTTGGTATGTAAGCTAAAGAAGTCACTATATGGTCTAAAGAAATCACCTAGGATGTGGTACCAAACGTTTGATACATACATCTTGGATTGGGATTTGTGAGAAGCAGGGCTAATCACTATGTATATTCCAAGCAGGTTGGTAATCACTTCATTTTTGTAGTGTTGTATGTCGATGACATGTTGTTTGTAGGAAATAACATGGATGTTATAAAGGAGGTGAAATCACAGCTATCCTCCAAATTTGACATGAAGGATCTCGGTGCTTCTAACTTCATTCTGGGAATGGAAATTAAAAGAGATCGTGCAAACAGGAAACTTTGGTTGAATCAGAGAAAATATGTTGAGACAATATTGCAGAGGTTTGATATGCATTGAAGTAAACCGGTCAAGGTTCTTATTCCTATAGGTGTAAAGTTATCTGCAAATCAATGTCCCAAGACACAGGAAGAAGAAGAGGACATGTCCCATATTACATATGCCAGTGCAGTTGGCAGTTTGATGTATGTAATGGTCTATACTAGACTGAACATTGCACATGTAGTGGGAGTTTTGAGAAGGTATATGTCAAAACCAGGGAAGGAGCATTGGACAGTAGTAAAGAGGGTATTCAGGTATTTGCATGGCACTGCCAATTATGGATTGTGCTACCAAGGAAGACCAGGATTGGACAAAGTGGTGGACATACATGTCTTTGTTGATGCAGACTGGGTTGGAGATATGGATCACATAATATCTACACGTGGGTATGTGTTTAACCTATTTAGAGGAGAAATCAGTTGGATGAGAAAAAGACAGGCTGTAGTGGCACTCTCAACTACAGAAGTTGAATACATGGCAGCCACTCATGCAAGCAAGGAAGCAATATGGTTACAAATATTGTGTTCAGGTATTGTGTTGGTACAACAAGCAGTGATATTAGATTGTGACATTTAGAGTGCAATATTCTTGGCAAAGAACCTAGCTTATCATTCAAAGACAAATCATATTGATGTTCAGTATCACTTTGTGAGAGACATGGTTGAGGAAAAGAAGGTGTTACTGGAAAAGGTTGACACTTTGAAGAATGTTACATATTCATTGACGAAGTATGTGAGCACAGAAAAGTTCTCCTATTGTAGAGTAACAATGGGCATTGCTACCCTAGATTGTTGACTATATATAATCTTGTGGACCCCTGGATGCAAAGAAAACAACAAGTGGGAGAATGTTGGGTATGTGTTATATTCTTTGCATGTGTGTGTGTGGGCACGTCAGATTTGACAACTACATCTTAAGATACCTCGTAGTAGTTCTCTGTTAGTCTCGTGTGCATTGGGCACTTTCCTAGGGAGGTCCCAGGGCCCCCCCACCCCCCTGGTTATGCACAACATTCGGGGCAACGCCACAAAAATTGGTTTTTGGACGGTTTTTGCTATTTTTAACGGTTTACTAAATTAATCCCAAATTAAGGGATTAGAGTTTTGGTATCTATGAAATACCTAAAAACATTTTATATATTGTATGGTGAATGGTGAAATTCGAGAATAAATATAAGAAAGGTTTTCCCAGTTGAGGGTTTTCGGTATAAAATCTCTGTGTACTTTGTGTATGAGCCATTGATTAAATTTTGTTTTTCCTTAAGAATCTATATGCATTTCTTTACTTCACAGGTTTAAAACTTACAAAATGAGCACTCTTCGTCAGAGTGTCGACTACCACAAAAAAATCGAGTTGTGTCTCCTTGTCGTCAGTGGAAATCCAACAATGAAATCCATCGAAATGACCTCCCATTTCGATTCTGGAATAGCATGTGGTTTTAGTAATCTTGTTGGATGTCTATGTTCAACCTTTACCTACTGACATTCTAGACATTTGGCCACATAGTTGACTATGTCTACCTTCATCCCTTTTCAGAAGAATAAGGGTTTAAAGTATGCCCTCATCTTCGTGTCTCCCGGGTGAGCCATGTACACTTCTATGTGAGCCTCATTTAGGATAAAACTCCTCAACTCATCGTTCATTGGTAGGTAAATTCAATTTTTAAATCTCAGTAGTCCATTGTCGTCCAACATAAATCCTTCAAATCTTGGTACCATCATTGTGTTTTTTCTGATAAAATCCTTGACCTCTTCGTACTAGTCATCGTCGCGTTGTAAGGCTAGAATCTTTTCACGTAGATGCATCTGAAGAGATAACACAGAAAATAAGCATGGTCTTCGTCTCAATGCATCTGCCACTTGGTTCACTGTTCCCTTTATGTAATTAATCTTGAAATCATACTCGCTAAGAATTTTCGACCAACGTCGTTGTCGCGCGTTCAGGTCACTTTGCGTAAAGTTGTGTTGTAGTCCACAATGGTCTCAAATTTTTTTCCAACCAGGTAGTGTCTCCAAACCTTCAGGGCATAAGAAATTGCTAACAAATCCAAATCATCCGTTGCATAGTCCTCCTCATCCCTTATCAACTTCCTCGAAATGTAAGCGATCACCCAACCATCTTGCATCAAGACTCCACCTAAGCCTTCCTTGGATACGTCAGTTCATACCAAGAAGTTTGCGTCCATGTTAGGGACCTTTAGTATCAGTGTTTTTGTTCACAGTTCCTTGAGCCTCCGAAATGCTTCCACACATTTCTCGGTCCAAACAAACTTCTTGTTCTTCTTCTACAATTATGTGATCGCATTTACTATCTTTGAAAATCCCTCGATGAACCATCGATAGGATCCTGCTAAGCCCATCAAGCTATGAACTTATGGGACATTCGTCAATGTGGGCCATTCCATAATAGCCTCGACCTTTGCTAGATCCATGGCGATACCTTTGTCGGAGATGACTTTCCCTAAGTAGTGAATCTTCGATTGGTAAAATGAGCATTTAGACAATTTCCCAACATTTTTCTCTCTCACAAACACTGTATCACCAAGCGCAAGTGTTCATCATGCTCCTCCATTGTCCGAGAGTAAATCAAAATATCGTCAATGAATACTTGGATGAACTTGTCCAAATATTCGTGGAACACCTCGTTCATCAAACTCATAAATACCCCTGGGGCATTCGTCAATACAAATGGTAACACAATAAACTCGTAATGTCCAAACCTCATCTTAAATGCAGTCCTAGGGATGTCATCCTCCTTGATTCGTAATTGGCGATACCCTGATATTAATTTGATCTTTGAAAACACCATTGCACCCTTCATCTCATCTAACAGATCATCAATCCTTGGAAACAGATACTGATTCTTGATCGTTGCCAATGGTGACACACTTGGGCATATAAGTCCCAAGTCCAGCAACTCCTTTGGTTGCATTCTCAACTCATGTAAATCTGGGGTAGACATCCGATAAGACATTCTAGCTATCGTTCAATACTTGGTTTTAGGTCTATGGTAAACTCCAATTCCGTCCTTGGCGGCATCCCAGGTAACTCCTCCAAGAAAACGTACGCAAAATATCTCACCACAGGAAGGTGTTCTAGACATTCTACTACTCCCTTCTCGTTTAACATAAGGATCACATAAATCTTACATCCCTTGCACGTGCTCTTCCATAGCTACAAGGAAGAGGTGAACCTAAGGGAAACTCCTTAGTTCCATCCTACAATCATGCGTCTTTTTCCCTCATCATCGACCAAGCTCAAACGTCTCATCTTACATTTGATTGTCACCTCATGTAATTCCAACCAATCCATATCAATCACGATGTCATAAGATCCTAAGATCGTGATGTACAAGTTGGCCCTAGTGACAAAATCTCCTAGGTTAAGGGTACAGCCCATAACCCTTCCTCCAATATTTTGTTTAGCTTCTGAATCCATCTCTACTAACTCATCTTGTTCGAATTCCTTTACCTTAATCATTTTAGCGCTACACTAGAATGAAACTCTTGGTAGCACCGAGATCTATCAAAATACTAATGGTCTGGTCAGTGACGGTACCTGACATCTCAAGCACAATCGATTGGTGCTCTTCCTGGTGGTTATTCACCACTGCATGAATCCAATGGGCCTTGCCCAAAACTCCCATGGTAGTGGGTCTAACTGATCTAGAAGCTACGACCCTGTCCTCTGGGTAGTAATGTTGGTCATATGGCTCCCCACAATCCAACATACTTCGGTCTAGTAAAACTAGTACCCGAAGTAGAGGCAAAATTCTAACAATAAGGCAAAACTCAAACTTCTTGACCTTAAGTTTCTGGGTAACTTGGTGCAGAGCATACTGAAGTAGATCCAAAATGAGCCGCATGCTTGGGCACCATGCAGTAGCCTCTTCGCAAGGCATGAAACTCATTGAGCTAATGCTCAATGAATTCCTCAAAAAGATACCTCTCCTGTAACTGTTCCTCGAACAGTTCCCATTGTTATCACTCCAAAAAACCCTTTATGGTTGTAGATCAAAGGTTCTTGGTAACTTAAGAATATGATGTGTAGGTATGCTTGGAACAATGGGATCACTCAATGATTAATGTGATAGACAACTCATCATACATTTAAATGAAACAATGCTTTTAGAAAACAATAATCAGGCCAGATATTTTTTAAAGGAGGGGATGAAGAATACTAATCTTGATTGCCAAATACAACTAGGTGTAGGGCTTAATACAAGGTAGTAAGAAATCCTTCACTTCAAGTTTATGAGCTTAATAAAGAGATGACAATCTTTAAAAGCTATGATAAACTGAAATAAAGTACTGAAACAAGATGCATGAGCAATTCTGATATTGAAAGAAAAAGGAGACTGTAATTTTATTATCCAATAAGAGTCTATATAGTAGCCAAAATGTATTCCCAGTTTGAACCCTTATCTCTTAGAAAAGAGAAGAATTTATAGCCTTTTACAATCGGTTTTTAAGATCCTGAAAACTTGGATCTGCATCTAAAAATAGAAAATAAAACTAACTAAATGCAATTGATAAACAAAGACTAGTTCCTAGAACTCGAATTGTCTTCTATGTCAATCTTGACATCAGTACTTCATCATCTTTAGGAATTTTTTGTGTCGTGGAAAGGTAAAGGCACCTATCTTCTATCGTTGGACTCCTTTAATTAACCATAATCGAAACTTTAGTTGACTAATTTAGCATTTGGTCTTCAAAATCTCCACTAATCTCTGATGCTGAGTGTTTCTTGATTAAGTGGTTAATCCTTTGAGGCTCTCAAACCCATTTTAAATACTTGAAAATTGCCTTTCTTCAGCTTAGATTTCAAAAATTTATTTTTGTTCTTTCACCAGCTAATTCACCTTATGATCTGTTGGTTAGTTGGTGAAAGCTTTGCCTTTCACCAGCTAACTGGTTTTAAATTTTCCCTTTGCACTGGTGAAAGTTCTGTCTTGGCCAAAAAGGAAACTTTCACCTCCAAAACTATTGTTTTACCAAAAACTTAATGTGTCTTTGTTTTATCTCCCTACATATTCATAGCAACCTAGGCCAGTACCTGTAGATCTAGATGTGACTTATGCTTCTGCTTCAATTTCTTAATTTTCCTCTTAAGGCGTTTTGCTAACCACCATAAACTGTTATAGTCCTTGGTGATTTTCTTCTTTCTCTTTTTTTCTTTGACACTCTCACGAGCCAACTTCTCAAATCCTGCATTTGTCTTTGTGAAATTGTCAGACAGGGATTTGTATCTTGCCTTGATTACTCTTTCCAAAACCTCGTGTTGAGAAATTACCTCTTTCAGTTGCTTAATCTTTTGTAATTTCTTTGACTTTTTTATCTTTGATGTTTCACCTTCATCAATGGGAGTAAAAGTCTCGCAGTCTTGTGCAATTTCCATTGAGTGTTCAGGGCTTTTAATGGCTGGACTTTCATCTTCTTCCCCTGGCTCTGTTTCCGAGTCTGTGTATGGTAGATTGAGAATATTTGTCTTCTTTACTATAGGCTTCTCTGAATTGGTTTCAAAATCTAATTTTTCCTTTGCTCTTTGAGAATTTATGCTGGAAATCCTATCCTCTGGTGGTCCTAGAAGAGCTCTCCTCCTCCTTGAGCTGCTCTGAGGAGTTAATTGTTTTTTCACAACTTTCTTCTGCTCATTCATGGGCTGAGTTTGGGTCTCATAGCCTTCCCAAAAAAGAAAATGTTGCCAAGTCCTTCCTCTTTGTCTTAATTCTTCTAGGATTATCAATTTGATCAAGCTGAAATGACAAAGAGTGTTTTTCATACTTAGAGGTTCAACCCTAATCTTTTTACATACTTTGGTTAGTCTTTTGTGAAAGAAGGAAGGTAAATTCAGGAGAGTCTTCCCTGTGAAATGATCTAAGAGTTTGAAATGATATAGCATCAGCTTATCATACCTACCTTCTAAGGTTATATAGAGTTGAATGCCTTTGAACAGGTTCTGCCATTCGTCTTCTAGGTGAGAAACTGACATGCTTTTCTTCCAGGTGATATTTCTAAATTCTGCCTTAAGGTATGCTCTGAAATTCAGATTCTTGGTTACTGTTGGCTTAAACTAGCTCTAGCCTGATCTAGGTAATCTAGTTTCTATGGCAATGGCGACTTCATCGACTATCATTTCTATAGAACCCACACTAGCTGTGTTTCCATCATATGATTTAGCAAATGCTTCAACTGTTGTTTGGTGGCAACCATTTTGTAACCTTTCAACATAACCCATGCAGCCTGCGTTTGAGAAACATTTTTGCACATCTTGATGTGATTGTAAGAAAGACAGTTTGTCCAATTCTTTCCTCAGTAATAAACCACTTCATTTCCTTGCCATCTGTAACTCGAACCTCGAACACTTTGCAAACAATGTCACAGTAGTTTCCTGATTGAGCCAAGGTTTGGCGCTGGTGAAAACTCTCGGTGTTGCCAATTCAAATATGGAACCATAACATATTGCCTGTGAATGGTGCGTGTTCAAAATGTGAAGTGTCGATTTGATGTCATCAGCTGAGTAGTAATGCTCCTTTACCTGTGATGATGAATGTGAATTCATCATCTCCAACGCCATCATTGTTGAAGCATGCATTCACGAACATGATCCGTTGTAATATCCAATTTAGACGTGCATAAAAGAATCCTCATCATCATTCACTTCCACCAGCGCCTCATAATAATTATGTGACATGTGTCGAACATGTCATCTTTTTAATTTATGAAATCGTGGAAGAAAAACACGTGTTTCGTGCTTTCACCAGCTAACTGTCTGCAGGAAAGTACTCCTTAACCATTGAAACTTGCCACTTTCACCAACTAACATCAACCTTGCAACACACGTTAGCTGTTGAAAATATTTTCACGAAATTTTATAGAAACAACCTTTATGGATCAACTTATTTCTAAGGCATGAATTTAAAACCTAAGTTTTGACACTAGAAGAAATTAAAAACAAATAGAGAAACCTACAGATGACCATTCTATCACCTACAAAATGAAACCAAGTGACTGATTCATTTTGGGAGCTAACATTTGGCTCCAACGGGGATGGATACCTCCCTATGAGGTCACCAAGAACCTAGTTAGACTCAGTAGCCTTTATTACAATTTGAGAATTTGAAAANAAAAATTGAAAAATTGTTTTGCTCAGTACCATTGGGCATGGAGTTATTCAAGTAATAAGAAAAAAAAAAAAAAACAGAACTGAAAAGAATATGTACAAGTAAAATAGGGCTTTAAGAAAAGCCTTATGAAAAATAGTTCTTTAGAAAATGCTCGTTGAAAGGGCCACCTGCTACTTCCTTGACTGCAAGATTTTGGAGAACAAAGGTATTGTTCTGCTGAACTGTTGTTATGACAAAAGGACCTACCTAAAGAGCATCAAATTTGTCGTGTTTCCCCTTCTCTTGCCTTGTTGCATCCCATTTTAAGACCAGTTCCCCTATTTTGAAAATATTTGTTTTGACTTTCTTGTCGAAAATCTCCTTCATCTTTTCTTGGTGTAATTCTGTCTTTTCTATAAGCTGCTCTATATCTTGCTGCAACTCTACCAGATTGTGGATCCTTCGAGTTAAATCACTTGGTTCAGAGTCAGTTTCTTGTAAAAACATTGCAACTGGCAGTGCAAGTTGAACAGGAAATATGGCTTCAGTACCATATACCAACTTGAAGGGGGATGTACCAATTGACTTTTTATTTGTAACCCTGTCAGCCCAAAAAGCAAATTTTAGCTTGGAATAATAGCCTCTGGTATTTTTTTCAAGCAGCTTCTTTATAATTTTGACTAAACTCTTATTCGATGACTCAGCTAAGCCATTTCCTTGTGGATAGTAAACAATGGAATGTACTAGCTGAACTCCCAGCTCTTCACATAGTTTTACCAAGTGTTTATCTTTGAATGTAGTAGCGTTATCAGTGACTATTCTCTTAGGGAAACCAAAGCTGGTGAGTATGTTTTCTTGCAGAAAATTAATGATGACAGTATGATTGGTGTTCCTGGTAGGAATGGCCTCAATCCACTTTGTAAAATAATCGGTGGCAATAAGGATCCATTTGTGCTGACGGCTAGAAGGCGGGTGAATCTCACCTATGAAGTCCAAACCCCATTGCTGGAAGGGACCTGTGACCACTTTAGGTCTAAGGGGAAGAGATTTTAGTTGTTGTTTGCCTGCAAACCTTTGGCACTTGTCACGTGTTCTCACAAACTCACACACATCTGAAAATAAGGATGGCCAATAGTAACTAACTCTTAAGATTTTATGTGTGGTAGTCTTCCAATAGTGATGTCCTCCGCATTCACTATTATGGAACTCAGTCATGACCTTAGCTGCTTCCACTTGGTTTATGCACCTCAATAATAAACCTATTGGATTTTTCCAGAACAATAAGTTGTTATTGATGCAGAAATTGATGGCTTTGAGCTTTAAAGCCCTTCCTTGTGTTTTTGTCAAATCTGAAAGGACTGATAAAGTTTGCAGAAAATGAATGATGTGGTTGTACCATTTGCAATTAGCTAGGTGAGTTGAGACCTGTATTTCCTCACTTCCTTTATCCTCTGAAGATTGAACATTATCTACATTTACACTTACCAAATTTATCTCAAGCAGTTTACAATTTTCTTCTGCAAGAAGTTTGGCAAGGCCTTGACCTTTCACAAGTTTTGTCAGTTTAATTTCAACATCAAATTCAATTAACTTTGCTATCCACTTACTCCTTTTCCCATCTATGTCAGGTTGTATAAGCACATCTTTAATTGAACTAGAAGGTACGTAAGCTATTACCTTGGCTTGAAGGATGTAAACTCTAAAAGCTTTTAATGACTTGATGAGTGCATATGCTTGTTTCTCCAATAATTCATACTTCACCTCTGCATCCCTCGGGACTTTACTGAAGAAGGCAACTAGCTGATCCTGATCATCGACATTTCTCTGCAATAGTATTGTTGCAATTGTATCTTTTGAAGAAAATGAAAAGATATAAAACTCCTTGGCGAAGTCGGGGCTGATTAAAATAGGGGTTGTCATAATGGCTTCCTTGATAGCATTGAATGAGTGTTTGGCTTCTTCAGTCCATTTTACTTCGGAGTTCTTTCTTAACATAGAAGTGATATTCTTTGTGAGTTCTACAAAGTTTGTTATAAACCTCCTGATAAAGTTTATAGTCCCAAGGAAAGACTAAATGTCCTTCTTTGATCTAGGAAGAGACAAACTTTTAATAGCTTCTACTCTTTTTGGGTCGATCCTCACCCCATTAGCTGAAACAATATGTCCAAGTAATTTCCCTTCCTTAAGTGCAAAAATTGATTTTTTTGGATTAAGAGAAATGCCATACCTTTGACATTTTAGTAATGTCTTTTTCAAGTGCTGCAAATGATGTTCATGGCTGTTCAAAAAAACAGTAATGTCATCAAGATATATCAAGACGAATTTGTCTTTCTCCCCAACGAAAGCAATGTCCATCGCCCTTTGGAATTTCGCTCCTGCATTCATCAATCCAAAAGGCATCTTTTCATACATAAACTTACCCCATGGAGTAGTAAAGGCAGTCTTTTCTCCATCGTTCGGATGTACAGCGATCTGGTTGTATCTGGAAAACCCATCAATAAAAGACATCACCTTTGATCCTGACACCTTCTGCAAAATATGTTCCATTTTGGGCAGCGGGTAGTTGTCCTTCCTAGAGCACTTATTCAAATTTCTGAAATCCATGCAGAGTCTGATCTTTCCATTCTTCTTTATGACCGGCACAAGATTTGCAATCCATTCTGAGTATCTGAGAGGTATGATAATGCAGGAATCCAATAGTTTCTTGATTTCCTTTTCCATTGTAGGTAGCAACATAGGATTAAAGGATCTTAGTTTCTGCCTAAATGGTTTGGTATCTTTGTTCAAGGGGATCTTGTGCCGAATTACCTTTGTGTCGAAAGTCTTCAAGTCATCATATTTCCAAGGAAAGATGTCAGCAAACTCCTTTAACAATTCATCATAATTAGCCTTTTGTTTTTCAGTCAAATGTGAAGCTAAGTTGACATATTTAGGATCCTGTTCGTTGGCTACATTATACTGCAAAACTTATGAATCTTTTTCCCCCTTTTCCAATTTGACAGCTACATCATTGTTATCAAAAATCTTTTCTAAAGGGACCAAACCTTTAGGAATTTTTTTGGTGGACAGTTGTACTATTTCATGTGCTGCAATTTATCTTCTCAATTTTGGCTTCTCAGCTTCATCGTCATGTTCATTCTCCTGATCAATTTGCAAATATGCAAACTCATCTATTACTACAATAAATCTAGTGAGTTCATCATCGTCTTCGAAAACCTTCCATAATTTTACATTGTCAGGGAGGGATGGCCTATACTTAACTTGAATTTCGTAATTCAATTTATGAGGTAGAGGAGGTATAAAAGCACAGGCCGACACAGCTAATGAATCGTCCAATTCATTCATTGCTCTGGGTACATATGAAATTTTGAAATCTGCAAAAGTATGAATTTCCCTCAAAACTTCATCTCTATATGCTTTCAGCCTGACATGTTTTGCTTGAAAAGACTTATTTACTTGCTGAATGATTAAATCTGCGTCCCCGAATACATGTAATCTTTTAATCTCCATCTCTTTGGCGGAATTTAACCCCAGGAGCAGTGCCTCATACTCTGCAATATTGTTATTCACTTTAAAATCAAGCTTAAAGGACAAATGAGAAGTTTTCTTTGAAGGAGAAATCAATACCACCCATGCTCCTGCTGATTCTTTGGTACAAGCATCGTCAAAGAACATGGTCCAAAGATCGTCCTATGCTGCTTCTGTGGACTGAACTACAGGCTTTCTAAGAAGCAATGCATCTGGTAATGAATTATCAATTTGTAAAATGAAAGATCCCATACATGTGTCGACAGAATAGATAGGATGGTTGGATGGATTTTGTTCGTCATTGATTACATATGCCAGCTGTGATTCCCTGTATAACCTTTTGTTTACCCCTCCAACAATAGGGATAGTAGCATATGAGAGATCCGTTTGAACAGTGCCACCTAGCCTCTTCATCCATGATCTTGATAACAAACATCCAAATTTAGGTGGGATGTCTGCCACTACTATATCCATAACCATAGTTTTCATGGATGCTTGGGTTAAAGTTACAGCCAATTCCTTGATCATTCTAAGACATTTGAATTTTCGAGAGTCAAAAGAGAAAATATCGTGGTAAGACTTAGTCATCTCTAGCCCAAACTCATCCATGACTGCCTTTGGCATTAAGTTGTGAGAAGCACCAGAGTCCAACAAACAGTTATGTAATGTTTTCTCATGAATATTCAGAGAGATGTAAAAAGGAGGAGAGCTTTCATATCTATCTTCTATCATTTGGCCCAGAGTAATGGTTGTATTTTCATCATATATATTGAGAATATCAGCAGAAGGGTATATAGATTTGGGATCCAGAGTTTTGAGAATATCTTTTTTGAATGTTTCATTTTTCATTAACTCAACCAGAGGAATTGGAATTTTAATTTTCTGTATTTCAGCCTCAAAATTAAAAGAATATGAGACTTTATTAGAGACTTTTACCTCATTCAAAGGATCTTTCTAAATATTTTTTTGTTCAATAGGGGTCTGACTTTTTTGAATTTGTTGTTTGATAGGGACATCAGTCTTCTTGGGAGGAGTTGTTGCTTTTGTTTTTGAGGGATCTGTTTGTTGATTCTCTGATGTCTGATCGTTTTGCTTAACAGGGGCTATGCTCTTTTCAGGAGAGGCTAGTGCGTTCTATTGGGCAGTATCAAACTTAGATCAGAGATTATATCTGTTCTTATCTTCCATTGAAAAAATGCCATCATCAGCAGAATTATCCTATGTCTATTCAGTCATCAATGCCTCTTCATAGTCCTGTTGTGTCAGATAAGATTTCCCTATTTCTTCTCCAACACAGTGAATATTATCTTCTCCATCTTCTTGATAATCACCTTCATCTTCATACATCACAACATTCTGAAGAGGAGCCTTTATTCTCTGATCCTCAGTAGGATTCCTTTCTCTTTGCAAAATCTGCGTTGGCTGATTATTTCTTCTGAAGTTGTTAGGATTTTGATTTTGGTTTCTACCTGCATAATCATAAGTGCCCCTTCCCTTTACAGGCTTCTTATTTTCAATTTTGAGCTTAGATATCTCAAAGGTTAGAGACTCTAACATCTTAGCCATTTTATCTAACTTTGGGTCAGCACTTGATGAAGAAGAAGCTTCATTTCTTGGCCTTCTCCTATCAGAGTTTCCCTTTAGCTTTTGAGCAGCCAAAATATTTGATTCCACCTCAAGGGAAGCATCTTGCATCAGAGATAGTGTAGGTGAACTCCTTTCTCTCAACAATACATAGAACTCTGAGTCAAAAGAATCAGAATATGTGATTTTGGCAGAAGCATCTGAAGGTTTTATCTCTGCTGGTATTTTACTGTACATCCGGTTAAACCTTTTAGTGAAATCAAAGACTGACTCACCATTTTGTTTCCTTATATTTCCAAATTATGTGATATAGTATAGAAAATCTCTTCTATCACCCTAGTGTTTCAAAAAGGTATCATCCAATTGCTCAATTCCATCTATGGAACAAGCAAGGAGTTCTTTGAACCATTTCCTAGCATGGCCATCTAAGATTTGGACAAAAACTCGTTTCCAAACATCTTCCTCCTCAATATTAAGGTTTTCAGCATAACTGTAGAAAGCCTCAATATGTTCTTCAGCAGACACATTGCCCTCACCTGTGAATTTGGGCATATACTTCTGATAGTCTCCTGTCGGCACAGTTGACACTGGGTTTGGCAATATAAGTGGTGCATACCTAGCAGCTAGGATTTGTTGCATCTTAGTCAAAGGAGGTGGTGCAGCCATAATGATCAGGGGTGAGAGAGGTGATAGTTTCTTCTTTGATTCCTCAACACTGGGGGAATGTGAAGGAGGTGAATCTTCTAATGGGAAAGAGTTCTGATATGAGGCTCTGTAAAAATTTGCAAGTTGTTCAGCTAAGTTTTCTTCACCTTTAGCAGACAGCTCTTGAAGAAGATGTTCAACACCAAGGAGGCTAGTATAGATGTTTAAATGATCTTCTTTCTGCTATGAATAAAAAGACTCAAGAGAGGAATAACTATGATTTCTTTCTAAAGTCTTAGATGCTTTTTCAACCAATTTTGAATCTGTCAATTTATCATCATTACTATTTTCCTATTGATAAAAAGGACTTTGTTCTTCTATAGTAGTTACAATTGTTTTTTCATCAGCACTCTTAGAAAACAATTCAAACTTTTCTGTAGTAGATTTTCCAGAACTAAAGAGAGGATTACCTTCTATATCTAATTTTGAAGGTTGAACCTGAATTGTTTTTCCTCTTCCAAGAATTAGTTCTGGATTGGGCATTGGTGTGACAAGTGATTCTTGTGGATTCGCCCTAGTACTGATCCTCTTAGGAGCCAGGATGAACTTGTGGAGTTTCCAGATAGATAGTTACAACCAATAAAATGTCTAATCTTTGTCTATCATCAAAGATCAGCTTTGTGTCATATCCCGAGAAAGCAGAGCTTAAATTTTGTTTTCCCCAACAACGGTGCCAATTTGTTATCACTCCAAGAAACCCTTTATGGTTGTAGATCAAAGGTTCTTGGTAACTTAAGAATATTATGTGTAGGTATGCTTGTAACAATGGTATCACTCAATGATTAATGTGATAGACAACTCATCATACATTCAAATGAAACAGTGCTTTTAGAAAACAATAATCAGACCAAATATTTTTTAAAGGAGGGGATGAAGAATACTAATCTTGATTTCCAAATACAACTAGGTGTAGGGCTTAATACAAGGTGGTAAGAAATCCTTCACTTCAAGTTTATGAGCTTAATAAAGAGATGACAGTCTTTAAAAGCTAAGATAAACTGAAATAAAGTACAGAAACAAGATGCATGAGCAATTCTGATATTGAAAGCAAAAGGAGACTGTAATTCTATTATCCAATAAGAGTCTATACAGTAGCCAAAATGTATTCCTAGTTTGAACCCTTATCTCTTAGAAAATATAAGAATTTATATCCTTTTACAATCGGTTTTTAAGATCCTGAAAACTTGGATCTGTATCTAAAAATAGAAAATAGAACTAACTAAATGCAATTGATAAACAAAGACTAGTTCCTAGAACTCGAACTGTCTTCTATGTCAATCTTGACATCTATACTTCATCAGCTTTAGGACTCTGTTGTGTCGTGGAAAGGTAAAGGCACCTGTCTTATGTAGCTGGACTCCTTTAATTAACCATAATCGAAACTTTAGTTGACCAATTTAGCATTTGGTTTTCAAAATCTCCACGAATCTCTGATGCTGAGTGTTTCTTGATTAAGTGGTTAATCCTTTGATGCTCTCAAACCCCTTTTAAATACTTGAAAATTTCCTTGCTTCAGCTTATCTTCCAAAAATTTATTTTTGTTCTTTCACCAGCTAATTCACCTTATGATTTGTTGGTTAGTTGGTGAAAGCTCTTCCTTTCACCAACTAACTGGTTGTAAATTTACCCTTTGCACTGGTGAAAGTTCTGTCTTAGTCAAAAAGGGAACTTCCACCTCCAAAACGGTTGTTTTACCAAAAAATTAGTGTGTCTTTGATTTGTCTCCCTGCATATTCAAAAAAACCTAGGCCAGTACCTATAGATCTGGATGTGACTTATGCTTCTACTTCAATTTCTTAATTTTCCTCTTAAGGCGTTTTGCTAACCACCATAAAATGTTATAGTCCTTGGTGATTTTCTTCTTTATCTTTTTTTCTTTGACACTCTCACGAGCCAACTTCTCAAATGTTGCATTTGTCTCTGTGAAATTGTCAGACAGGGATTTGTATCTTACCTTGATTACTCTTTCCAAAACCTCCTGTTGAGCAATTACCTCTTTCAGTTGCTTAAATTTTTGTGATTTCTTTGACTTTTTGCTCTTTGATGTTTCACCTTCATCAATGGGAGTAAAAGTCTCACAGTCTTGTGCAATTTCCATGGAGTGTTCAGGGCTTTTAATGGCTGGACTTTCATCTTCTTTCTCTGGCTCTGTTTCCGAGTCTGTGTATGGTAGATTGAGAATATTTGTCTTCTTTATTATAGGCTTCTCTGAATTGGTTTCAAAATCTAATTTTTCCTTTGCTCTTTGAGACTTTATGCTGGAAATCCTATCCTCTGGTGGTCCTGGAAGAGCTCTCCTCCTCCTTGAGCTGCTCTGAGGAGTTAATTGCTTTTTCCCATCTTTCTTCTACTCATTCATGGGCTGAGTTTGGGTCTCATAGCCTTCCCAAAAAAGAAAATGTTTCCAAGTCCTTCCTCTTTGTCTTAGTTCTTCTAGGATTATCAATTTGATCAAGCCGAAATGACAAAGAGTGTTTTTCATAGTTAGAGGTTCATCCCTAATCTTCTTACATACTTTGGTTAGGCTTTTGTGAAAGAAGAAAGGTTAATTCAGGAGAGTCTTCCCTGTGAAATGATCTAAGAGTTTGAAATGATATAGAATCAGCTTATCATACCTGTCTTCTGAGGTTATATAGAGTTGAATTCCTTTGAACAGGTCCTGCCATTCGTCTTCCAGGTGAGAAATTGGCATGCTTTTCTTCCAGGTGATATTTCTGAATTATGCCTTAAGGTATGCTCTGAAATTCAGATTCTTGGTTATTGTTGTCTTAAACTAGCTCTGGCGTGATCTAGGTAAGCTAGTTGTTGTGGCAATGGTGGCTTCATCGATTATCATTTCTATAGAACCCACACTAGCTTTGTTTCCATCATATGATTTAGAAAATGCTTCAACTGTTGTTTGGTGGCAACCATTTTGTAACCTTTCAACATAACCCATGCAGCCTACATCTGAGAAATGTTTTTTCACATCTGGATGTGATTGTAAGAAAGACAGGCTATCCAATTCTTTCCTCGGTAGTAAACCACTTCATTTCCTTGGCATCTGTAACTCGAACCTCAGACACTTTGCAAACAATGTCACAGTAGTTTCCGGATTGAGCCAAGGTTTGGCACTGGTCAAAACTCTCGGTGTTGCCAATTCAAATATGGAACCATAACATATTGCCTGTGAATGGTGCGTGTTCAAAATGTGAAGTGTCAATTTGATGTCGCTGGCTGAGTAGTACTGCTCCTTTACCTGTGATGATGAATGTGAATTCGTCATCTCCAACGCCATCATTGTTGAAGCATGAATTCATGAACACGATCCACCATAATATCCAATTTAGACGTGCATAACAGAATCCTCATCATCATTCACTTCCACCAGCGCCTCATAATAATTATGTGACGTGTGTCGAATGTGTCATCTTTTTAATTTCTGAAATCGTGGAAGAAAAACACGTGTTTCATGCTTTCACCAACTAACTGTCTATGGGAAAGTACTCCTTAACCATTGAAACTTGCCTCTTTCACCATCTAACAACAACCTTGCAACACACGTTAGCTGTTGAAAATCTTTTCACGAAATTTTATAGAAACAACCTTTATGGATCAACTTATTTCTAAGGCATGAATTTAAAACCTAAGTTTTGACACTAGAAGAAATTAAAAATAGAGAAACCTACAGATGACCATGCTATCACCTACAAAATGAAACCAAGTGACTGATTCATTTTGGGAGCTAACACCCATGACACATCATCGAAGGCCATGTTCAAATGTGGAAGGAGCATCTTCTACAATAGAAGGGTGTTCCCCTTCAGTTGAAACACCACCATGCAAACCTTCATGCTAGAGGTCATAATCGTGAAGTGTGAAGCACAACGCCTTTCCCTACAACTATGCCTCGATGGCACAGCCGTTCGCGACACTTGTGGACTCGAGAACTCAAGTCTCTTGAGTTCTTGGTGGATTCTAATGATACTATCTAGGGCACGTTGTGGACCCTCGAGGGTACAGGTGCCCTGGCCTCATCTCAGTATCGATAGTGAATCAAGGTCTCTGAAAATATCTGGAAGGGCCTTGTCAGACTAGACCATCATCATCCCTTACAACAATCGACTCCATCCCAAGGACTTCTTCTCCCCTTGGGAGTTAGACTCCGAAGGTGTGGGCACCTCTAGAGGCGTCGCACCTCCTTCCATGGCACCAAGCCACGAACCTCTGTGGCATCTTCTAACCAAGATCATCACATGGGTATGTTAAGGTTTTAATTAATGAAAGGGTTAATACTCACGGATTTACTGTAGTGGAAAGCTTGGTAATCCACAGTTGCAGGGTTGAACCCACTCTGATACCATATGTAATGACCCCTCTACTCCACATGTGAGTTTGGTCGGCAAGTTATCGTCAACCTACATCATTAAAAAATCATGTCAGAAATAATATCCATAATCATATCATCTAATCAGAAGCACAAATTTCATATATATACAACAATCAAACCCCAATAGTCCACTCCCTGACTTGATTCAAAGTCCAAGGGTTTTATCAATGCCTCAACATCCTCGAGGTCCAAATCTTGCACACTCAGGAGAACCGAGTCAATAGCACTTGTCTAATTCAATCTAGAAAAATAACATATAATCACATCCATAATACCTCATATAATAATCAACGGTCAAAGGTATAATAATATGGATCTCTTGCAAGCAAGTGTCCTCAAAGAATAAGTTCTCTTAGTGCGCGCAAGAGAGGGATTTTACAAAATGGGTGACAGTGTCCCTTCAATGCACAATCACCACGAGGGACAAAGTGCCTTCCTGGAGTGTCATTCGTTGTAGCTAAAGATTGAAAATGAGAAATGGTTGTTCATTGAAGATTGCAAGTCGCTTGAGAGAATGAAACTATAAAAATGGATCCAATTCATTCATACCTTTGAGCATTAGTGGTTGAGACAAAAAATTTATATTTATAAAAGTAGCATATGGAGATCTACAGTAACCTGTATTTTCTTGAGTGGTATAGTGGGTTTATTAGCTATTCATTTTTTCTTTACCAGTCATTCTAAAGATTGATGAAATAGATCTGTAGCTTGAGAAGGAATACGACAAGGCCAGGGGCGTTATCTTTCTTTACTCTTACAATTGGATCTATTTTAACAGGTTCTTATCCAACCTTGACTACTTCTGGCTATGGATTTATGTCTTTCCTTGGTATTGGAAATGAAACCATGTAAAAGAACGTTGGAATGATCGAGGTTGCACTAGCTACTCTGCTTCTTCCCCCATAGGTGAAACTACTATTATTTCTACTACAATGGCATTGTATAGTGTTTGATCTCTATGTCAAAAGGGATATTCATTGGCTACTACTGGGTTTTAATCCACTCAAGTGCGATCCTTAAAGTTTAAGAATCGCAAATAGGGAAGGTCAATTCTCAATGTGGTGATACTCAGATTTTCTTCCTATCATAACCTACAGGTATGGAACCCCATATCCACTCTACATAAATGTGCATGAGAGATTCGCATACTATATTCAATACTTGTAAATATGTAATGAATTCACCTTCCATATTCAATATGTATAAATGTGTAGAATTTTGCATTGAGATAATTCAATGAACAATAAAATCCATATGTCAAATGATTGAGTCAATTTAAACTATGATACATATAATTGTTTTTTTTTCTTACATAACGGTCTTAATAAAAAATAACATCAAACTCATTTCCGAATTGATTCAGACCATGTTGTACAATAGGAGGTATCAGTGCCGATAATTACATGTATTTTTTATCTTACAATCATAATTTCGAAGGTAACCATATTGAAATAAGTTAACAAGACAAAACTAAATCGATGAATATCGTAACTGAAGGAGAAGAAATAGAAGACATTGTTCCGCGACGGTGCTCCTCTCGACCCTTCGCTTGCTAATCATAGAGACTTCACCGATATCTCCCATCCAATGTTATGTGTACTCTTCTTCCCCCTTAGCCCCCCGAGCTGTAAAGGGGCCACGAAAAAAAAATAAGAAATTATCTAGCTACAAGCTTGCCTCACAAGGTAGAGCCACCACTCTGTCTCAATCTTGGTATCTCAACTCTCACAAGTAAAAACTATTCAAAAATAATTCAACAGCATAACTTTACCAATAACCAGTGTATCCCTTTCTCATCTTGACCATTTTCTTTATAGGAATTTCCTCACTGACACATCCCCACTTGCATAATTAATTTTCTTTTTAATTAATTAAATTAGAATTATTCCTCCTCACACTTGTCACCCTCTCCCCATGTTGCACAACTATTTACATATTTTAATTTAATTAAAATCAAATTTCCCTCACATTTACTAAATGTGCTCCTAAAATCATTCATAGTTGTCTCTTTATTCCCCATATTCCCATTTAATGATTGACGCCTTCCTAAATCTGAGTTGAGTTAAAATAGGAGTCTTCTCCTAGTTAAACTAGTGGTAGCTAGACTCTAGATTCCTTTCTATGTGTACCCTATTCTCTCATATTTATTTCTTTCTTAATTTAAAACTCCCTTTTAATATTTTCTTGAACACATGTGATTTATCAAATATTTAGATATATTTCACCTTTTTTAAATCTTGACTTGATTTTCTTCATTCCTTTTTAATTTAATTTATAATTTAGTTTTAGTCTTCTTACAAAACTTGGACTTAGGCTCAATTTATTTGAATATGATTAGACCCTTATTGGGATTTATAATTAATAAATTACTCATTAATTATTCATATCTGACAAGGTCTAAATATTTTCAAGGTTTATAATTATTCCTTCATGGTTTTCTAAGCCACCTAGATTCGTTGACACAATTTTATTTACGCAATGTTCCCTTCAAGACGCACTATGTGCTCAAGGGTGCCACTCTCCTTTGACTGGTTTTGGTAGTTTTCTGACCCTTGGAGTCAACACTCCATTCGGGTGACCTTGTGAGATACTAAGGACTTCTAAGGAATAAGGACTCTACATTATTGCACGTCCCTTATAATATTTTTGAGTGACTATCTCAGTCTACCCTCACCACATCGTGGACTCTCGAACTAGGTAATTGTTAACCTACAATTCGAGCCATGGTGGGAGTGCTAGTAGGTTGTGACAGGGACACCACCACACCTCTCCCTCAATATATGGATTCTGTGCATGGCCCCTTTACTCCTTATGTGAGTCATATTAGCAAGCATCATCATCCTTCATCCATTGAAAAGACACTATCACCAATCCATATACGTAATCATACTAAATCAATCATCTAGCACATATGCATAAAATGAAATACTCAAAAAAAACACAATCCATTCCCTGACTCAATCCGGAGTCCAATGAGGTCCATTGATGTCATCAGCATCCACAATCTGTCAAGTGTCTTTCACACTTAGGAAAAATCATCAATAGCCTATGTCAATACATATATATCAAATAACATTAAATCACAACCATAAACATCATCATAAAAATCCATAAGAGAAGTTAATAACCATGTACTATAATTGAATCACTTGCATGCAAGTGTCCTCAAAGAATAAGTCGATAGCATGTTCTCACAAGAGTTGGATGTTACATAATCCCCCTCTTGTTTTAAAGTTCATCTCGAAGTTTTACAGTATATAAAATGAAATAATAAAAGTATCTAACAAGATTTATATGTCTACTCTATCAAATAAGTAAGGAAATTGTTAACGCATATCATATGCATTCTCCCATGTAGCCGAGTGCGGACTATAATTGTCCCATTGTACCTTGACCTGGTCGACTATTCGACACCATAGTTGTTGAATGCAATGGTCCATAATGCAAATTGGCTCCGCCATGAGTGCACCCTCATCCGACACCTACAAAGAACTCATTTCAATCACATGTGTGGTATCACTAACATAATGTCTCAAAAAAGATACATCAAAAACATCGTGCGTATGCCTCAAAGAATCAGGCAAGCCTAGTCGATAGGCCACGGGTCCTTTATTTTCCACAACTTCAAAAGGTCCCACAAACCTATGAGAGAGTTTAGCACCCCTTCCAAAATTTATCAAGCTCTTCTATGGTTTCACCTGCAATAAAACTCAATCGCCAAATTCATAATTGCGGCCAACGCAATGTGCATCAGCATAATTCTTATGCCGATCTTGCACTTCTTTAACCCTTTGTCTTATTTTTTTCATTTGTTCTTCCATCTCTTGGATCACTTCTGGTCCCACCAATACCCTATCCTCAATTCGATCCCATCTTAATGGAATCTAACACGGTCACCCATATAGAAATGAAAACGGTGTCATCCTAATGGTACTTTGATATATGTTGTTGTATGCAAACTCTATTAGTGGAAAGAATTATTCCCAATGTTTTTGTTGGTACATTACATACATATGCAACATATCTTCCAAAATTTGGTTCGTTCTTTCTGTCTTCCCATCTGTCAAAGGGTGATATGTTGTACTAAAATTCAGTTGTGTCCCCAAAGCCTCTTGAAAACTAGTCCAAAATTGTCCTGTAAACATCGATCCTCTATCATATATGATCATTTTTGGTATTCCATGTAATATCACAATCTCGATGACAAAAACTCTAGCTAACAGGAATAAAGTGCACACTCGTCGTCAGAGTGTCAACTACCATGAAAATAGAGTCATGTCTCCTTACCGTCAGTGGAAATGCAACTATAAATTCCATTGAAATGACCTCCCATTTTGATTTTGGAATAGTGTGTGGCTGCAATAATCCTGCCAGATGTCTATGTTCATCTTTCACTTACTGACATTCTAGACATCTTGCCACGTAACTAACTATGTTTGCTTGCATTCCTTTCCAAAAGAATAAAGGCTTAAGGTCTGCCTTCATCTTCATGACTCTCGAATGAGCCATGTACACCGCTCTATGAGCTTTGCTTAAGATCAAACTTTTTAATTTGTCATTAGGCAGTACGTAAATCTTGTTATTATACCTCATCAATCTGTCATTGTCCAATGTATATCCTTCAAACCTTGGTACCCTCATGGTGTCTTGTCCAATATTTTCCTTAACCTCTTTGTACCAGTCATCATCAATCTATAAAGTTAGAATCTTTTCTCTAAGATTCATCTGAAGAGGTATTACCGAAAATATATATGGTCTCTGACTCAATGCATCGACCACTCTGTTCACCATACCTTTTATGTCAGTAATTTTGAAGTCGTATTCACTAAGTAGTTTCGACCAATGCCTCTATCATGAGTTCAAGTCACTCTGCATAAATATATGTTGTAGTCCATAGTGATATGTCTTTAGTTTGAACTTTTGTCCAATCAGATAGTGTCTTCAAACTCTCAAGGCATACACAATGGCCAATAACTCCAAATCATGTGTTGCATAGTTCTCCTCATGCTTTCTTAATTTCCTTGAGATGTAAGAGATGACTCGACCGTCTTGCATCGGTACTCTACCTAAGCCTTCATTGGATGCATCTGTGCATACCAAGAATCCTTCGTCCATGTCGGGGACTTTTAGTATCAGCGCGGTCATCAACAACTCCTTGAACCTTTAAAATGCTTCCGCACATTTCTCTCTCGATAAAAACTTCTTGTTTTTCTTCTGTAGTTCCATGATCGGATTGGGTATCCTCTAAAAACCTTTGATGAACCATCAGTAATATCCTACTAAACCCATAAATATGCGTACTTCTTGTACGTTGGTCGATGCAGGCCATTCCATAATAGCCTCTACCTTCACATGATCCACAACTATACCTTCACCGGATATAATGTGCCCCAAGTAATAAATCTTCGATTGGTAAAAGGAGTATTTTGAAAGTTTATCGTATAATTTATTTTCTCGTAAACATTGTAGTACCAAGATTAAATGTTCATCATGATCTTCTGTCATCCAATAATATATCAATATATCATCAATGAATACTTGAACAAATGTATCCAAGTATTCGCAGAACACCCCATTCATCAATCTCATGAATACCCCTAGGCGTTTCTCAGTCCAAATGGAAACACTATAAACTCATAGTGCATGAACCTTGTCTTGAATGTGGTCTTGGGAATATCTTTGTCTTTACTTCATAGTTGGTAATATTCTTATCTCAAGTCGATCTATGAAAAAAAATTTGCACCCTTCATTTTATCAAACAAATCCTCTATTCTTGGCAATGGATACTAGTTCTTGATCTTCGCTTTGTTCAGTTGATGGTAGACAATACAAAGTCTCCAAGATCCATCCTTATTTATTATGAAAATAGTAGGCGCACCCCAAGGTTACACACTTGGATGTATAGGTCCCAAGTCCAACAACTCCTTCAATTGCATTTTCAACTCTTGTAACTCAGGTGTTGACATCCGATAAGGCTTTCTTGCTATTGGTTTAGTTCCATGTTTCAAGACCAGGTAACTCTTCTAGAAACACTTCAGCAAACTCTCATACTACTGGAAGGTTTTTTAATCATTTTACCTCGCCCTTTTCATTTAGCGTCAATATTGCATATAACTTACATCCTTTATGTATGTTATTTTTTAGTTGTAGGGAAGAAATGGACCTCAAGGACACTCCTTGCTTTATTCCTGCAATCACTCTTCTTTGTCCCACATCATCGGTCAAACTTAATTGTTTTGTCTTATAGTTGAGTATCGAATCATGCGATTCCAACTAGTCCATACTGATCACTACGTCATAATATACTAATATCATGACATATAGGTTGGCCTTCGTTACAAAATCTCCCAATTTAATGCTACAGTATGTAACCCTTCCTCCAACCTTCTATTTGGCACCCGAAGCCATTTCTACGCATCTAAACTCATCCTTCTCAACTATAGCATCTGGATCTATTAAAATACTAAAGGTTTGATTGGCAATTGCACCTGACGACTTGAGCATAGTGGATTGGTGCTCGGCTTGGAGATTGTTCACCGTTGCATGAATCTTGTGGGACTTGCCCAAATCTCCAACTGTAGTGTGTCTTGTTGATCTGTCCACTCTGGCCTTCTGAATTAGATAGTCTCGTTGGTAATTTGTCTCTCCACATGTCAACCATCCAGTCTTTGGTCCAATAGTCCTGGTCCCCGAAGTAGATTTTACTGGCCTACCTGCTTGAGACCCTAGTCTGTTCTACTAAACAGGCCTAAACTATTGTTTTTGCGGGCGACGTTGTTGTTTATGTGGTGGTCCTCTACAGGGAGTCCTTTGCTGAGGAGTCGGTCGTCATGGTGTCATGAACTTGAGTCCTTTAGACATATCTTGATACCCTGATGTTTTTATGGCTGGTGTCTGATGTTGTTGCGCTCTTGATGTCATATGTCTAGTCGGTCTTCCAAGAGTCTTGTCCTGACCCCCGTTGGTCAGCTTTTCCTCAGCTATGAGGGCCTTCTAGACTGCATCGTACAACTTCTTACGTAATAGGATCCTCACCTTCACACGAATGTTGAATTTAAGGCCGAACACAAACTTCTTGACCTTTAGCTTCTCCATGTTCATATGTGGAGCATACCTAAGCAGCTCCATGAATCGGGCCTCATACTCTGGCACCGTACAATCGACCTATCATAAGGCATTGAACTCATTGAGTTGGTGCTCAATGAATTCCTCTGAAAAACACCTCTCCCTGAACTGTTCCTCAAATAGTTCCAATGACATGTCTTCGACAACCATGTTTAGCTAAGGTATGAGCATCTTCCACCATAAACGAGCACTCCCCTATAGTTGAAAGACTGCCATGTGGAATTTCATGTTGGAAGTGTAGACACTAAGTGCAAAGCACATTGCCATGTTCTCCAACCATGCCTCAGCGGCTGATCCATCTATGGATCCCATGAATTTGGGAAACTTCACCTTCTCAAGTTCTATCTTCATGCTACCACTACCAGCTGGAGCACATTGTGAACCCTTGTTGGGTATAGACACCCTGGCCTCATCTCTATCTATTTGGTTAATCAATTCCTCTGACATCCTCTGAAAGGACCTCATCAAACCAACCACGTCACCCACAACAACCTACTCATGTCCAGTGACTTGTTATTCTCCTTGGGGGTTAGAGCCCTCTGGCATGGATGTTATTGGAGGTGTTGCATCTCCTCCCCTAGCACCTCGTCATCTACCTCCACGGTGTCCTCTAACCATAATTACCTGCATGGAAAAATTTAATTTAATTAGTGATAAGTTATTAATCAAGTGTTTAATACAGTGGAAGGTGTAATGATCCCATGTCGCAGAGTTGTACCTGCTCTGATACCATATGTAACGTACATGTCGTTACGACAACAAAGCGATGTGAAAAAGGTAAATATATTTTTTTCTTTGCATTAGGAATTTAAAATCATCAACACATAATTAATAGCATCACAAGCGACACATCATCATAATTAATAACAACACAAAATCAACGCATTAACATAATTAATAGCGACACATCATATATTAATCAATACATACGCAAATTCATCAAGTTCATATGGAAGAAACATCATTATCAACCAATCAACATTTATCACAAGGAAATTACCCACCCTACCTATCATGCATAGTTAGGACCTCCAAGACACATAAGAAATGCTCAAGTCCAGGATTCATCTGATTGATTTTGACCATTTAAGGTCTCAAGACTGACGACTGTTCTGAGGAGCAAGGAGGTATATAATCCCATTATACAACATAAACCACAATCCCAACTAGATCATCAATCTCACCTAATCATCAATTATTCATGATGCAACGAGATATTCTACTATACTTATCATTTTTCAAGAAACAATGAGCATAAATGAGTAAAAGGGCATTTCATAAAGAATAATAAATCAAGAGTGTAAATACAATATTTATCTCATGCAGCTTAAATATACATCCCATTTTTAAGGAATATCTTTTAGGAGTATGTAAGGAAAAGATTTAATTACATATTCATTATGAGAACCCATAATAAACTCAATCTTCTTAAGCGATACAAGAATTTTAACAACACTTTTACATTACATATCCCTTACATGAAACTAATAAAATCATTCATAATAGCAATAATAAGAAGTCACATTTTGACACAGATATAAGAAGTATGTACATTAATACGAGATATAAGGTGTTATCAATCATTACAATTTAATAGTCGATTGCTAAGGTCACCATTTTTAAAAACTTCAACTAAAACCCTTAAGAAATAATTATTAATAAAATTCAATTTGTATAATCCTCAAGATTTAAATCACCTACCCTCTTCTACATTTCTTCACTTTTAAGTAAGTATTCTAATAAAGAATAAATTCATCAAAATGTATACGTATGCACATATTATTGTTAACCTAAATCCTAAGATTATTAAATCTCAAACCCTTGAAAACCTTCATCAATGTTACTAACAATGAAGAACATAATTATTGTCGTCTACTAAGAATGTATTTTAAGATGGTTTACCTATTCCAGGACTTAGTTGCAAGACTAAAGTTTAATGTAATTACTTTCCAAAACTCCAAGGGCTATTTTAAATTTCTATTCTTAAGGAATAAATAACTAATTTAAGTCATATATTTATGTTTCCTTATTCAATGGTATAAATCCTTTAGAAACCTCTTGAAGTACAAGTATAGCTTATATTCTTAAAAACTTCAACAATCAAATTCTTCATTTGAATTCTCAAATCTATTGACCATATGATGATAAGTTGTGTCCTCATAAAAGAATATCATAATCGCCTAGTGAGCAATAATTAAGTCTCCTAGAATTAGATTTTATTAAAAGGACGGATTAAAATATACTTCTTGAATCATTTCTTTCATTTTCACCAATTTCAATTATAAATTTAGTATTCATAAAAATATTGGATTGAATCTAGTCTATGAGACAAAGGGTTGACTTATTCCAGACCAAGAATGAATATGAGAACAAAAATTAAACTCACAAAAACGAAATCAAGAGTGACTGACAACATTCAATATAAATTCGCAATGAATTATCAGTCAGATAGATAATGTTTTAAAAGGATCTCAGCCTCGCGTTGGACGGAATTCCAAGCACACAAGAGAGAAATCAATAGCAGAATTTGACAGAGTTTAGATAATTGAAACCACCATTCCAGAGGCAGCGATGAATGGTCTATGCGTTCAGGGTAGTCTGAGTACGAATTTCCAGCGAGCATACAATCAGTTATTGTCTACGGAATTTAGAGACCGAGTTTCAATCCAATGCTAAAGGAAGAGGGTGGGGTCGCTGCGATACAGTCCATCGTTTTAATTCAGTTCAGTTGGGTTCCTGAAACGGATGAGAGGGTCCCTTCAATGCGCAATCACCACCAAGGACAAAGGCCCTTCCTGGGGTGTTGTTCATTGTAGCTAAAGATTGAAAATGAGAAAGGGTTTCTCGTTGAAGATTGCAGATCCCTCGAGAGAATGCAAATATAAAATGTATCCAATTCATTCATACCTCTGAGCATTAGTGGCTGAGACAGAAAATTTATATTTATAAAAGTAGCGTATGGATATCTACAGTAACCTATATTTTGTTGAGCGGTCTAGTGTGTTTCTTAGCTATTCATTTTTTCTTTACCAGTCATTCTGAATATTGATGAAATAGATCTGTAGCTTGAGAAGGAATGCGACAAGGCCAGGGGTGTTATATTTCTCTACCGTTACAATTGGATCTATTTTAATATGTTCTTCTCCAACCTTGACTACTTATGGCTATGGATCTATGCATGGCCTTGGGATTGGAAATGGAACCATGCAAAAGAATGCCGGAATGAACGAGGTCGCACTAGGTTCTCTGCTTCTTCCCCCATAGGCGAAGCTACTGCTACTTCTGCTTCAATGGCGTTGTATAGGGTTTGAACTCTATGTCTAAAGGGATCTTCACTGGCTTCTACTGGGTTTCAATCCACTCAAGCTCGAACCCTGAAGTTTAAGAATCACGAATAGGGAAGGTCGATTCTCAATGCGGTGATACTCAGATTTTATTCCTATCATAACCTACAGGGATGGAACTCCATATCCACTCTGCATAAATGTTCATGAGAGATTTGCATACTATATTCAATACTTATAAAATATTTAATGAATTCTCCTTCCATATTCAATCTGTATAAATGTGCAGAATTCTTCATTGAGATAATTCAGTGAACAATAAAATCTATATGTCAAATGATTGAGTCAATGCCAACTACGATACATATAATTGTTTTGTTTTCTTACATAACGGTATTAATAAAAAATAACATAAAACTCATTTCCGGATTGATTCGGACCATGTTGTACAATAGGAGA
>SNQJ01S0041280.1:134414-156176 GCA_010110895.2 Picea sitchensis | reverse complement strand
CATTAGATTTGTTTATCAGTTAACAGCATTAGATTTGTTTTCCAGATTAGATAGCATTAGATTTGTTTTTTTGTAGTCAGCATTAGATTTGCTTTAGCATTAGATTTGTTTTCCTGTAGATAGCGTTAGATTTGTTTTCCTGTAGGTAGCACTAGATTGGTTTTGAATGCACAGAATGAACGCAGTTCAGACAGTCCTCTGTGTGTCATGACTTAAATGATAATGCTGATGGTAGATGGTTAAACACAGAGTTAGAATGATTTTGTAGAATTGTGCTTTTTAACAGAAATAGCAATCTGAGCCTTTGAGTACTAGACTGTTTTGATTCTGTTTATGATTCCATAAGAAATGCTCAGTTTTGAGTTAGTCATCAGAATTCAAATTCTTAGAATAGGTGTGTGCTTTATTTTTAGGATAGCATTCGAATAAAAGACTAGACGCTTGCCTGCACATATTGTGTATCAGCTCGAAGTATACCAACCCTGGTTTGACAATTTAGTGATTCGGGACACTTAAAAGCTACAATTTAGCAGCCTGACAGTTAGTGTCATGTGCATCGGGATATTTCCTAGGGGGGTCCCATGGGGGGGCAAGTATTCTCCCCCTAGTTATGCGCAGTGTTCGGGGTAGCGCCACGAAAAAAAATTGGGCGGTTTTTGCTATTTTTAGCGGTTTACTAAATTAATCCTGAATTAAGGGATTAGAGTTTTGGTATCTACAGAATACCTAAAAATATTGTATATATTGTATGGTGAATGGTGAAATTCAAGAATGAATATAAGAAAGGTTTTCCCAATTAAGGGTTTTCGGTATAAAATCTTTGTGTACTCTGTGTATGAGCCATTGATTAAATTTTATTTTTCCTTAAGAATCTATATGCATTTCTTTACTTCACAGGTTTAAAACTTACAAAATGAGAAATCTTCGTTAGAGTGTCGATTACCACAAAAAAATCGAGTCGTGTCTCCTTGTCGTCATTGGAAATCCATTGAAATGACCTCCCATTTTGATTCTGGAATAGCATGTGGATGTAGTAATCTTGTTGGATGTCTATGTTCAACCTTTACCTGCTGACATTCTAGACATTTAGCCACATAGTTGACTATGTCTGCCTTCATACATTTTCAAAATAATAAGGGTTTAAAGTCCACCCTCATCTTCGTGTCTCCCGGGTGAACCATGCACACTGCTCTGTGAGCCTCATTTATGATAAAACTCCTCAACTCGTCGTTCATTGGTACGTAAATTCAATTTTTAAATCTCAGTAGTCCATCATCGTCCAACATAAATCCTTCAAATCTTGGAACCATCATTGTGTTTTTCCCAATAAAATCCTTGACCTCTTTGTACCAGTCATCGTCGCAATGTAAGACTAGAATATTTTCACATAGATTCGTCTGAAGAGGTAACACCAAAAATATGCGTGGTCTCTGACTCAATGCATCTGCCACTTGGTTCACTATTCCCTTTATGTAAGTAATCTCGAAATCATACTCGCTAAGAATTTCCGACCAACATCATTGTTGCACGTTCAGGTTGCTTTACATAAAGATGTGTTGTAGTCCATAGTGGTCCATCTTTAGCTCAAAATTTTTTCCAACCATGTAGTGTCTCCAAACCTTCAGGGCATAAGAAATTGCTAACAAATCCAAATCATGCATCACAGAGTCCGCCTCATGCCTTCTCAAATTCCTTGAAATGTAAGAAATCACCCAACTGTCTTGCATCAAGACTCTACCTAATTCTTCCTTGGATGCGTCAATTCATACCAAGAATTATGCATCCATGTTATGGACCTTTAGTATCGGTGTTTTTGTTCACAGCTCCTCGAGCCTCCGAAATGCTTCTACACATTTCTCGGTCCAAACAAACTTCTTGTTCTTCTTCTACAATTATGTGATCGCATTTGCTACCTTCGAAAATACCTCGATGAACCATCGATAGTATCCTGCTAAACCCATCAAGATATACACTTCTGGGACATTCATCGGTGTGGGCCATTCCATAATAGCCTCGACCTTTGCTGGATCCATGATGATACCTTTTTCAGAGATGACCTGCCCTAAGTAGTGAATCTTCGATTGGTAAAATGAGGATTTAGACAATTTCCCAAGAGTTTTCTCTCTCGCAGACACTGTATCACCAAGCGCAAGTGTTCATCATGCTCCTCCATCATCCGAGAGTAAATCAAAATATCCTCAATGAATACTTGGATGAACTTGTCCAAATATTCGCGGAACACCTCATTCATCAAACTCATAAATACCACTAGCGCGTTCGTCAATCTAAACGGTAACACAATAAACTCGTAATGTCCAAACCTCATCTTAAATGCGGTCCTAGGGACGTCATCCTCCTTGATCCATAATTGGTGATACCCTAATCTTAAGTCCCTTCATCTCATCTAATAGATCATCAATCCTTGGCAATGGATATTGATTCTTGATCATTGCCAATGGTGACACACTTGGGCATATAAGTCTTAGGTCCAGCAACTCCTTCGGTTGCATTCTGAACTCCTGTAACTCTGGGGTAGACATCCGATAAGACATTCTAGCTATCGGTTCAATCCCCAGTTTTAGGTCTATGGTAAAATCCAATTCCCTCTTTGGCAGCATCCTAGGTAACTCCTCCAAGAAGACGTACGCAAACTCTCTCACCACAGGAAGGTGTTCCAGACATTCTGCTACTCCCTTCTTGTTTAACGCAAGGATCACATGAAGCTTACATCCCTTGCAAATGCTCTTTTGTAGCTGCAAGGAAGAGGTGAAACTGAGGGAAACTCCTTGGTTCCATCCTACAATCACGCTTTTTTTTCCCTCATCATTGACCAAGCTCAACCATTTCATCTTACAATTGATTATCACCTCATGTGATTCCAAACAATCCATACCAATCACGATGTCATAAGATCCTAAGATCGTGACGTACAGGTTGGCCCTAGTGACAAAATCTCCTAGGTTAAGGGTATAGCCTGTAACCCTTGCTCCAATATTTTGTTTAGCTCTTGAAGCCATCTCTGCTAAATCATCTTGTTCAACTTCCTTTACCTTAATCCTTTTAGCACTGCACTAGAATGAAACTCTTGGTAGCACCAGGATCTATCAAAATACTAAGGGTCTATTCAGCGACGGTACCTAACGTCTTGAGCATAATCGATTTGTGCTCTGCCTGGCAGTTATTCACCGCAGCATGAATCCAATGGGCCTTGCCCAAAACTCCCATGGTAGTGGGTCTGGCTAATCCAGAAGCTCCGACCCTTTCCTCTGGGTAGTAATGTTGGTCATATGGGTCCCCACAATCCAACATACTTTCTTCGGTCTAGTAATCCTAGTACCCGAAATAGAAGCTAAATTCTAACAATAAGGCGAAACTTGAACTTCTTGACCTTAATTTTCTGGGTAACTTGGTGCAGAGCATACCGAAGTAGCTCCAAAATGGGCCTCGTGCTCAGGCACCATGCGGCTGCCTCATCACAAGGCGTCAAACTCATTGAGCTAATGCTCAAAGAATTCCTCAGAAAGATACCTCTCCTGTAATTGTTCCTCGAACAGTTCCCATGACACATCATTGAAGGCCATGTTCAAATGTGGAAGGAGCATCTTCCTCCATAGAAGAGCGATCCCCTTCAGTTGAAACACCACCATGCAAACCTTGATGTTGGAGGTTGTAATCATGAAGTGTGAAGCACAATGCCTTTCCCTACAACTGTGCCTCGATGACACAGCCATCCGCGACACTTGTGGACTCAATAACTCAAATATCTCAAGTTCTCGGTGGATTCTAATGATACTAGATAGGGCGCATTGTGGAACCTTAGGGGTACAGGTGCCCTGGCCTCATCTCAATACCGATAGTGAATCAAGGCCTCTGAAAATATCTATAAGGACCTTGTTAGACCATCATCATCCCTTACAACAATCGACTCCAGCCCAAGGACTTATTCTCCCCTTGGGGGTTAGACTCCAAAGGTGTGGACGCCTCTAGAGGCGTCGCACCTCCTTCCATGGAACCAAGCCATGAACCTCTATGGAGTCCTCTAACCGAGATCATCGCACGGGTATGTTAAGGTTTTAATTAATTCAAGGGTTAATACTCATGATTTTACTACAGTGGAAAGCCTAGCAATCCACAGTCACAGGGTTGAACCCGCTCTAATACCATACGTAACGACCCCTCTACTCCACATGTGAGTCTGGTCAGCAATTTATCGTCAACTTGCATCATTAACAAATCATGTGAGAAATAATATCCATAATCATATCATCTAATCAGATGCACAATTTTCATATATATACAACAATCAAACCTCAATAGTCCACTCCCTAACTCGATTCAGAGTCCAAGGATTTCATTGATGCCTCAACATCCTCGAGGTCCAAATCCTGCACACTCAAGAGAACCGAGTCAATAGCACATGTCTAATTCAATCTAGAAAAATAACATATAATCACATCCATAATGCCTCAGCAATAATCAACGGTCAAAGGTATAATAATATGGATCTCTTGCAAGCAAGTGTCCTCAAAGAATAAGTTCACTCAGTGTGCGCAAGAGAGGGATGTTACAAAATGGGTGATAGGGTCCCTTCAATGCACAATCGCCACGAGAGACAAAGGGCCTTCCTGGAGTGTCATTCGTTGTAGCTAAAGATTGAAAATGAGAAATGGTTGTTCATTGAATATTGCAAGTCGCTTGAGAGAATGAAACTATAAAAATGTATCCAATTCATTCATACCTTTGAGCATTAGTGGCTGAGACAAAAAAATTATATTTATAAAAGTAGCATATGGAGATCTACAGTAACCTATATTTTGTTGAGTGGTCTAGTGGGTTTATTAGCTATTCATTTTTTCTTTACCAGACATTCTGAAGATTGATGAAATAGATCTATAGATTGAGAAGGAATACAACAAGGCCAGGGGTGTTATCTTTCTTTACTCTTACAATTGGATCTATTTTAATAGGTTCTTCTCCAACCTTGACTACTTCTAGATATGGATTTTTACTTGGCCTTGGTATTGGAAATGGAACCATGCAAAAGAACGTTGGAATGATCAAGGTTGCACTAGCTGCTCTGCTTCTTCCCCCATAGGTGAAACTATTGTTATTTCTACTCCAATGGCATTGTATAGTGTTTGATCTCTATGTTGAAAGGGATATTCATTCATAGCTACTAGGTTTTAATCCACTCAAGAGTTAACCTTAAAGTTTAAGAATCGCAAATAGGGAAGGGCGTCGATTCTCAATGTGGTGATACTCAGATTTTCTTCCTATCATAACCTACAGGTATGGAACCCCATATCCACTTTACATAAATGTGCATGAGATATTCACATACTATATTCAATACTTATAAAATATGTAATGAATTCACCTTCCATATTCAATATGTATAAATGTACAGAATTCTACATTGAGATAATTTAGTGAACAATAAAATCCATATGTCAAATGGTTGAGTCAATTTAAACTATGATACATATAATTGTTTTTTTTTTTCTTACATAGCAGTATTAATAAAAAACAACATAAAATTCATTTCCGAATTGATTCGGACCATGTTGTACAATAGGAGATATCAATGCTGATAATTACATGTATTTTTATCTTACAATCAGAATTTTGAAGGTAACCATATTGAAATAAGTTAACAAGACAAAACTAAATCGATGAATATCATAATTGAAGGTGAAGAAATCGAAGACATTCTTCCGCGACGGTGCTCCTCTCGACCCTTCGCTTGCTAATCGTAGAGACTTCACCAATACCTCCCATCCAATGCTATGTGTACTCTTATTCCCCCTTAGCCCCCCGAACCGCAAAGGGGCCACGCACAAAAAACCATAAATTATCTAGCTACAAGCTTGCCTCACAAGGTAGAGCCACCACTCTATCTCAATCTTGGTATCCCAACTCTCACAAGTAAAAACTATTCAAAAATAATTCAACAGCATAACTTTACCAATAACCAGTGTGTCCCTTTCTCATATTGACCATTTTCTTTATAGGAATTTCCTCATTGACACATCCCCACTTGCATAATTAATTTTCTTTTTAATTAATTAAATTAGAATTATTCCTCCTCACACTTGTCACCCTCTCCCCATGTTTCACAACTAATTACATATTTTAATTTAATTAAAAGCAAATTTCCCTCACATTTACTAAATGTGCTCCTAAAATTGCTCATAGTTGTCTCTTTATTCCCCATATTCCCATTTAATGACTAACGTCTTACTAAATCTGAGTTGAGTTAAAATAGGAGTCTTCTCCTAGCTAAACTAGTGGTAGCTAGACTCTAGATTCCTTTCTATGTGTACCCTATTCTCTCATATTTATTTCTTTCTTATTTTAAAACTTCCTTTTAATATTTTCTTGAAAACATGTGCTTTATCAAATATTTAGATATATTTCACCTTTTTTAAATCTTGACTTGATTTTCTTCATTCCTTTTTAATTTAATTTATAATTTAGTTTTAGTCTTCTTACAAAACTTAGACTTAGGCTCAATTTATTAGAATATGAATAGACCCTTATTGGGATTTATAATTAATAAATTACTCATTAATTATTCATATCTGAGAAGGTCTAAATATTTTCAAGGTTTATAATTATTCCTTCATGGTTTTCTAGGCCACCTAGATTCGTTGACGCAATTTTATTTACACGACGTTCCCTTCAAGACGCACTATGTGCTCCAAGGGTGCCAGTCTCCCTTGACTAGTTTTGGTAGTTTTCCAACCCTTGGAGTCAGCACTCCATTCGGGTGACCTTCTGAGATACTAAGGACTTCTAAGGAATAAGGAATATGCATTATTGCACGTCCCTTATAATATTTATGAGTGACTGTCTCGGTCTTCCCTCACCACATCATGGACTCTCGAACTAGGTAATCATTAACCTACAATTCGAGCCATGGTGGGAGTACTAGTAGTCTGTGACAGGGACACTGCCACACTTCTCCCTCAATATATGGTGTATGTGCATGGCCCCTTTACTCCTTATGTGAGTCATATTAGCAACCATAATCATCCTGCATCCATTGAAAAAACACTATCACCGATCCATATACATAATCATACTAAATCAATCATCTAGCACATATGCATAAAATGAAATACTCAAACAAAACACAATCCACTCCCTGACTCAATCCAGAGTCCAAGGAGGTCCATTGATGCCATCAGCATCCACAATCTGTCAAGTGTCTTTCACACTCAGGAAAAATCATCAATAGCATGTGTCAATACATATATATCAAATAACATTAAATCACAACCATAAACATCATCATAAAAATACATAAGAGAAGCTAATAACCATGTACTATAACTAAATCACTTGCACACAAGTGTCCTCAAAGAATAAGTCGATAACATGTACTCACAAGAGTTGGATGTTACATACACCCCCTCTTGTTTTAAACTTCAACCCGAAGTTTTACAGTATATAAAATGAAATAATAAAAGTATCTAACAAGATTTATATGTCTACTCTATCAAATAAATAAGGAAATTGTTAACGCATATCATATGTGTTCTCCCATGTAGACGAGTGCGGACTATAATTTTCCCATTGTATCTTGACCTAATCAACTATTCGACACCATAGTTTTCGAATGCAATGGTCCAGAATGCATATTGGCTCCACCATGAGTGCACTCTTGTCTGACACATGCAAATAACTCATTTCAATCACATGTGTGGGATCACTAACATAATTTCTCAAAAAAGATACATGAAAAAAATCATGCATACGCCTCAAAGAATCAGGCAAGCCTAGGTGATAGGCCACAGGTCATTTATTTTCCACAACTTCAAAAGGTCCCACAAAGCTATGAGAGAGTTTAGCACCCCTTCCAAAATTTATCAAGCTCTACTGTAGTTTCACCTACAATAAAACTCGGTCACCAACTTCATAATTGCGGCCAACGCAATGTGCATCAGCGTAACTCTTATGTCGATCTTGCACTTCTTTAACCCTTTGTCTTGTTTTTTTCATTTGTTCTTCCATCTCTTGGATCACTTCTGGTCCCACCAATACCCTATCCTCAATTCGATCCCATCTTAATGGCGTCTGACATGGTCGCCCGTATAGAAATGAAAACGGTGCCATCCTAATGGTACTTTGATAGATGTTGTTGTATGCAAACTCTATTAGTGGAAAGAATTCTTCCCAATGTTTTTGTTGGTCCATTACATACATACGCAACATTTCTTCCAAAATTTGGTTTGTTCTTTCTATCTTCCCATCTGTCTTGGGGTGATATGTTGTACTAAAGTTCAGTTGTGTCCCCGAAGCCTCTTGAAAACCAGTCCAAAATCGCCTTGTAAATATCAATCCTCTATCGGATATGATCATTTTTGGTATTCCATGTGATCTGACAATATCAATGACAAAAAATCTAGATAACAGGAATAAAGTGCACACTCATCATCAGAGTGTCAACTACCATGAAAATCGAGTCATGTCTCCTTATCGTTAGTGAAAATCCAACTATAAATTCCATTGAAATGACCTCCCATTTCGATTCTAGAATAGTGTGTGGTTGCAATAATCCTACTAGATGTTTATGTTCAGCTTTCACTTGTTGACATTTTAGACATCTCGCCATGTAACTAAATATGTTTGCTTTTATTCCTTTCCAGAAGAATAAAGACTTAAGGTCTGCCTTCATCTTCATGACTCTCGAATGAGCCATGTACACCGCTCTATGAGATTCTCTTAAGATCAAACTTCTTAATTTGTCGTTAGGTGGTACGTAAAACTTTTTATTATACCTCATCAATCTATCATTGTCCAATGTATATCCTTCAAACCTTGGTACCCTCACGGTGTCTTGTCCAATATTTTCCTTAACCTCTTTATACCAGTCATCGTCAATCTATAAAGTTAGAATATTTTCTCTAAGATTCATCTGAATAGGTATTACTGAAAATATATGCGGTCTCCGACTCAACACATCAGCCACTCTATTCACCATACCTTTTATGTAAGTAATTTTGAAGTCGTATTCACTAAGTAGTTTTAACTAATGCCTATGTCATGCGTTCAAGTCACTCTGCGTAAATATATGTTGTAGTCCATAGTGATATGTCTTTATTTTGAATTTTTATCAAATCAGATAGTGTCTCCAAACTCTCAAGGCATACACAATGGCCAATAACTCCAAATCATGTGTTGTGTAGTTCTCCTCATGCTTTCTTAATTTCCTTGAGATGTAAGAGATGACTCGACCATCTTGCATCGATACTCTGCCTAAGCCTTCCTTGGAAGTGTCTATGCATACCAAGAATCCATGGTCCATGTCGGGTACTTTTAGTATCAGCGCGGTCATCAACAACTCCTTGAACCTTTAAAATGCTTCTGCACATTTCTCTCTCCATAAAAACTTCTTGTTTTTCTTCTGTAGTTCCATGATTGGATTTGCTATCTTCAAAAAACCTTCTACGAACCATCAGTAATATCCTAGTAAACCCATAAATATGTGTACTTCGTATACGTTAGTTGATGCAGGCCATTCCATAATAGCCTCTACCTTCACATGATCCACAGTTATACCTTCACCAGATATAATGTGCCCCAAGTAATAAATCTTCGATTGGTAAAAGGAGTATTTTGAAAGTTTCTCGTATAATTTATTTTCTCGTAAACAATGTAGTACTAAGATTAAATGTTCATCATGATCTTCTGTCATCCGATAATATATCAATATATCATCAATGAATACTTGAACAAATGTATCCAAGTATTCATGAAACACCCCATTCATCAATCTCATGAATGCCCCTAGGCATTTCTCAGTCCAAATGGAAACATTGTAAACTCATAGTGTATGAACCTCGTCTTGAATGCGGTCTTGGGAATATCTTTGTCTTTAATTCATAGTTGGTGATATCCTTATCTCAAGTCGATCTATGAAAATGTTTTTGCACCCTTCATTTGATCAAACAAATCCTCTATTCTTGGCAACAGATATTGGTTCTTGATCTTCGCTTTGTTCAGTTGATGGTAGACAATACAAAGTCTCCAAGATCCATCCTTATTTCTTATGACAATAACAGGTGCACCCCAAGGTGACACACTTGGACATATAAGTCTCAAGTCCAACAACTCCTTCAATTGCATTTTCAACTCCTCTAACTCAGGTGTTGACATCTGATAAGGCTTTCTTGCTATCGGTTCAGTTCCAGGTTTCAAGTTGATTGTAAAATCCAACTCTCTTTCAGGCAATAAACCAAGTAACTCTTCTGGAAACACTTCAGAAAACTCTCGTACTACCGGAAGGTTTTCTAATCCTTTTCCCTCGCCCTTTTTGTTTAGTTCCAATATTGCATATAACTTACATACTTTGTGCATGTTATCTTTTAGTTGTAGGGAAGAAATGAACCTCAAGGACACTCCTTGGTTTCTTCCTACAATCACTCTTCTTTGTCCCACATCATCGGTCAAACTTAACTGTTTTGTCTTATAGTTGAGTATCAAATCATGTGATTCCAACCAATCCATACTGATCAATATGTCATAATATACTAATATCATGACATATAGGTTGGCCTTCATTACAAAATCTTCCAATTTAATGCTACAATATGTAACCCTTCCTCCAACCTTCTATTTGGCACCCGAAGCCATTTCTATGCATCTAAACTCGTCCTTCTCAACTATAGCATATGGATCTATCAAAATACTAAAGGTTTGATCGGCGATTGTACCTGACGACTTGAGCATAGTGGATTGGTGCTCAGACTAGAGATTGTTCACCGCTGCATGAATCTTGTGGGACTTGCCGAAATCTCCAACTGTAGTGTGTCTTGTTGATCTGGCCTCTCTGGCCTTCTGAATCAGATAGTCTCATTGGTAATGTGGCTCTCCACAAGTCAACCATCTCATCTTTGGTCCAGTACTCATGGTCCCCGAAGTAGATGTTACTAGCCTACCTGCCTGAGACCCTATTATGTTCTACTAAACAGGCCTAAACTGTTGTTGTTGTAGGCGACGTTGTTGTTTATGCGGTGGTCCTTTGTAGGGAGTCCTTTGTTGAGGAGTCGATCATCGTGGTGTCGTGAACCTGAGTCCTCTAGACATATCTTGATACCCCGATGTTTTTATGGCTAGTGTCTGATGTTGTTGCGCTCCTGATGTCATATGTCTAGTCAGTCCTGCAGGAGTCTTGTCCTGACCTCCGCTGGTCATCTCTTCCTCAGCTATGAGGGCCTTCTAGATTGCATCGTACAACTTCTTAGGCATTAGGATCCTCACCTTCACACAAATGTTGAATTTAAGGCCGAACACAAACTTCTTGGACTTTAACTTCTCCATGTTCATATGTGGAGCATACCTAACCAGCTCCATGAATCAGGCCTCATACTCTAGCACCGTATAACCGGTCTATTGTAAGGCATTGAACTCTTTGATTTGGTGCTCAATGAATTCCTCTGAAAAATACCTCTCCCTGAACTGTTCCTCGAATAGTTCCAATGACACGTCTTCGACGACCATGTTTAGTTGAGCTAGGAGTGTCTTCCACCATAGATGAGCACTCCCCTTTAGTTGAAAGACTTCCATGTGGATTTTCATGTTGGAAGTTTAGTCACTAAGTGCAAAGCACATTGCCATGTTCCCCAACCATGCCTCAGTGGCTAATCTGACTGTGGCACCCATGAATTCGGGAAACTTCACCTTCTCGAGTTCTATGTGCATGCTACCACTACCAGCTGGAGCACGTCATGAACCCTCGTGGGGTATAGGCGCCTTGGCCTCATCTCTATCTATTCGGTTAATCAATTCCTCTGACATCCTCTAAAAGGACCTCATCAAACCAACCACATCACCCACAACAACCTGCTCATGTCCAGTGACTTGTTATTCTCCTTAGGGGCTAGACCCCTCTGGCATGGATGCTATTGGAGGTGTTGCACCTCCTCCCCTAGCACTCTTTCATCTACGTCCACGGTGTCCTCTAACCATGATTACCTGCATGGAAAAATTTAATTTAATTAGTGACAAGTTATTAATCAAGTGTTTAATACGGTGGAAGGTGTAATGATACCATGTCGCAGAATTGAACCTACTCTGATACCATATGTAATGTACATGTCGTTACGACAACAAAGCGATGTGAAAAAGGTAAATATGTTTTTTTCTTTGCATTAGGAATTTAAAATCATCAACACATAATTAATAGCATCACAAGCGACACATCATCATAATTAATAACGACACAAAATCAACGCATTAACATAATTAATAGCGACACATCATATATTAATCAATACATACGCAAATTCATCAAGTTCATATGGAAGAAACATCATTATCGACCAATCAGCATTTATCATAAGAAAATTACCCACCCTACCTATCATGCATGGTTAGGACCTCCAAGACACATAAGAAATGCTCAAGTCCAGGATTCATCTGATTGATTTTGACCATTTAAGGTCTCAGGACTGGCGACTGTTCTAAGGAGCAAGGAGGTATATAATCCCATTAATCCAACATAAACCGCAATCCCAACTAAATCATCAATCTCACCTAATCATCAATTATTCATGATGCAACGGGATATTCTACTATACTTATCATTTTTCAAGAAACAATGAGCATAAATGAGTAAAAGGGCATTTCATAAAGAATAATAAATCAAGAGTGTAAATACAATATTTATCTCATGCAGCTTAAATATACATCTCATTTTTAAGGAATATCTTCTAGGAGTATGTAAGGAAAAGATTTAATTACATATTCATTATGAGAACCCATAATAAACTCAATCTTCTTAAGCGATACATGACTTTTAACAACACTTTTACATTACGTATCCCTTACATGAAACTAATAAAATCATTCATAATAGCAATAATAAAAAGTCACATTTTGACACAGATATAAGAAGTATATACATTAATACGAGATATAAGGTGTTATCAATCATTACAATTTAATGGTCGATTACTAAAATCACTATTTTTAAAAATTTCAAGAAATAATTATTAATAAAATTCAATTTGTATAATCTTCAAGATTTAAATCACTTAACCTCTTCTACATTTCTTCACTTTTAAGTAAATATTCTAATAAAGAATAAATTCATCAAAATGTATACGCACATATTATTGTTAACCTAAATCCTAAGATTATTAAATCTCAAATCCTTGAAAACCTTCATCAATGTTACTAACAATGAAGAACATAATTATTGTCGTCTACTAAGAATGTATTTTAAGATGGTTTGCCTATTCCAGGACTTAGTTGCAAGACTAAAGGTTAAAGTAATTACTTTCCAAAACTCCAAGGGCTATTTTAAATTTCTATTCTTAAGGAATAAATAACTAAATTAAGTCATATATTTATGTTTCCTTATTCAATGGTATAAATCATTTAGAAACCTCTTGAAGTACAAGTATAGCTTATATTTTTAAAAATTCAACAATCAAATTCTTCATTTGAATTCTCAAATCTATTGACCATATGAGGATGAGTTGTATCCTCGTAAAAGGATATCATAATCGCCTAGTGAGGAATAATTAAGTCTCCTAAAATTAGCTTTTATTAAAAGGAAGGATTAAAATATACTTCTTGAATCATTTCTTTCATTTCCGCCAACTTCAATTATAAATTAAAAATTTAGTATTCCTAAAAATATTGGATTGAATATAGTATATGAGACAAAGGGTTGACTTATTCCAGACCAAGAATGAATATGAGAACAGAAATTAAACTCACAAAAACGAAATCAAGAGTGACTGATAGCATTCAATATAAATTCACAACGAATTATCAGTCAGATAGATAATGTTTTAAAAGAATCTCAGACTCGCGTTGGACGGAATTCCAAGCACACAAAAGAGAAATCAATAGCAGAATTTGACAGAGTTTAGATAATTGAAACCACCATTCCAGAGGCAGCGATGAATGGTCTATGCGTTCAGGGCAGTCTGAGTACGAATTTCCAGCGAGCATACAATCAGTTATTGTCTACGGAATTTAGAGAACGAGTGTCAATCCAATGCTAAAGGAAGAGGGTGGGGTCGCTGCGATACAGTCCATCGTTTTAATTCAGTTCAGTTGGGTTCCTGAAACGGATGAGAGGGTCCCTTCAATGCGCAATCACCACCAAGGACAAAGGCCCTTCCTGGAGTGTTGTTCATTGTAGCTAAAGATTGAAAATGAGAAAGGGTTTCTCGTTGAAGATTGCAGGTCCCTCGAGAGAATGCAAATATAAAATGTATCCAATTCATTCATACCTCTGAGCATTAGTGGCTGAGACAGAAAATTTATATTTATAAAAGTAGCGTATGGATATCTACAGTAACCTATATTTTGTTGAGCGGTCTAGTGTGTTTCTTAGCTATTCATTTTTTCTTTACCAGTCATTCTGAATATTGATGAAATAGATCTGTAGCTTGAGAAGGAATGCGACAAGGCCAGGGGTGTTATATTTCTCTACCGTTACAATTGGATCTATTTTAATATGTTCTTCTCCAACCTTGACTACTTATGGCTATGGATCTATGCATGGCCTTGGGATTGGAAATGGAACCATGCAAAAGAATGCCGGAATGAACGAGGTCGCACTAGGTTCTCTGCTTCTTCCCCCATAGGCGAAGCTACTGCTACTTCTGCTTCAATGGCGTTGTATAGGGTTTGAACTCTATGTCTAAAGGGATCTTCACTGGCTTCTACTGGGTTTCAATCCACTCAAGCTCGAACCCTGAAGTTTAAGAATCACGAATAGGGAAGGTCGATTCTCAATGCGGTGATACTCAGATTTTATTCCTATCATAACCTACAGGGATGGAACTCCATATCCACTCTGCATAAATGTTCATGAGAGATTTGCATACTATATTCAATACTTATAAAATATTTAATGAATTCTCCTTCCATATTCAATCTGTATAAATGTGCAGAATTCTTCATTGAGATAATTCAGTGAACAATAAAATCTATATGTCAAATGATTGAGTCAATGCCAACTACGATACATATAATTGTTTTGTTTTCTTACATAACGGTATTAATAAAAAATAACATAAAACTCATTTCCGGATTGATTCGGACCATGTTGTACAATAGGAGANTCCCTCGAGAGAATGCAAATATAAAATGTATCCAATTCATTCATACCTCTGAGCATTAGTGGCTGAGACAGAAAATTTATATTTATAAAAGTAGCGTATGGATATCTACAGTAACCTATATTTTGTTGAGCGGTCTAGTGTGTTTCTTAGCTATTCATTTTTTCTTTACCAGTCATTCTGAATATTGATGAAATAGATCTGTAGCTTGAGAAGGAATGCGACAAGGCCAGGGGTGTTATATTTCTCTACCGTTACAATTGGATCTATTTTAATATGTTCTTCTCCAACCTTGACTACTTATGGCTATGGATCTATGCATGGCCTTGGGATTGGAAATGGAACCATGCAAAAGAATGCCGGAATGAACGAGGTCGCACTAGGTTCTCTGCTTCTTCCCCCATAGGCGAAGCTACTGCTACTTCTGCTTCAATGGCGTTGTATAGGGTTTGAACTCTATGTCTAAAGGGATCTTCACTGGCTTCTACTGGGTTTCAATCCACTCAAGCTCGAACCCTGAAGTTTAAGAATCACGAATAGGGAAGGTCGATTCTCAATGCGGTGATACTCAGATTTTATTCCTATCATAACCTACAGGGATGGAACTCCATATCCACTCTGCATAAATGTTCATGAGAGATTTGCATACTATATTCAATACTTATAAAATATTTAATGAATTCTCCTTCCATATTCAATCTGTATAAATGTGCAGAATTCTTCATTGAGATAATTCAGTGAACAATAAAATCTATATGTCAAATGATTGAGTCAATGCCAACTACGATACATATAATTGTTTTGTTTTCTTACATAACGGTATTAATAAAAAATAACATAAAACTCATTTCCGGATTGATTCGGACCATGTTGTACAATAGGAGAGATCAGTGCCCATAATTACATGTATATTTTATCTTACAATCAGAATTTAGAAGGTACCGATATTGAAAAAATTTAACCAGAGAAAAATTAAGAGTGCTAGTAGGTTGTGACAGGGACGCTGTCACACCTCTCCTTCAATATTTGGTTTCTGTACATGGTCCCTTTACTCCTTATGTGAGTCACATTAGCAAGCATCGTCAGCCTGCATCCATTGACAAAATACTATCACTGATCCATATACATAATCATACTAAATCAATCATCTAGAGCATATGCGTAAAATTAAATACTCAAACAAAACACAATCCACTCCCTGACTCAATCTAAAGTCCAAGGAGGTCCATTGATGCCATCGGCATCCACAATCTGTCAAGTTTCTTGCACACTCACTGAAACTCGTCAACAAAATATTTCAATACATATATATCAAATAACATTAAATCACAACAATAAACATCATCATAAAAATCCATAAGCGAAACTAATAACCATGTACTATAACTGAATCACTTTCATGCAAGTGTCCTCAAAGAATAAGTTGATAGCATGTGCTCGCAAGAGAGGGATGTTACAACCAGCCTATCCCCTAGGTTGGGGAATGAGCATTCTTTATTCAGATTCACTACTGACTTCTTCCCATGGTGGAGGAGACAGTTAGTGGTTATTGAGAACTTCGTTTATGCTAGGGTGGACTTCTGAGGTAGCTTAGACATGGTACTTCCTGAGGGAATCCAATGGGATGCGTCCGGTACAAAACTTAACCTTGGCACATACATTTGTTTTTTTTATATTTTATAATGTTTTTGATTTGTACAAATAGGAATCTAAAGTATTTTGGTTCATCATGCAGACAAAGGCACATCATGTCCAATGGAGATGCCGACATTGGGGCATTGTGGAGACGCATAGGTAGCAGTTGAGCATGATGTTGTGGTGGGAGGACTTCGAGACGTAGAGAGGAACCTCTGGGGTTTGACGATGGGGGCCCACCTGTAGTGTCCCCAAGGCCGAGCCCCATTGCAAATCATGATATATGAAATGAATTCTAAACATGTCTATAGGCTGGTGAGCCATGTTTTGTATAAGCTGGTAGGCTTATGTGTTTGTTAGGCCATGGAGCCGAAGTGTTGAAGGCCAGGAGCCTGCTGATGTATTGGTATGTATGCAGAATGATTAATAAAATCTAAACACCGCCAGGTGCAGACCGACCACGATGAATGAGTGAAGGGGGACTAAGCATCCACAGAGTGGGCAAGAGATTAGGGGTTGGAAGGTGGGAAAAAGGGGCTAAGTGTTGAACCTAGGGACTAAGCCTAGGGGGGGCTTAAGCCTGCGTATAATATTTTAATATTATTTCCCAAAAGACATGTGTATTTTATTCTATCCTAAGTTCCTGGCAAGGAAAAAACGTGCAAAAGGGATGCATGCTATGGGAACGCATGCATTTCCTGGGGTGACAAGTGTCAACCCTGGTGCATGCAAATATAATAGCCGAGATGAACCATGGGGAGGGATCTTCTCCATTCGACCTGATCGTCTGAGCGTGAACCAGTCGGACCTCTACAAGAATACCCTCGTACAATCCCGTGATGGCTGAACCTATTTGGGAAGAGCGTGTCTGTTTTTCCCAATTGGTTGTTGCGGCCTCGCAGTGCTGGAATGCGCAAAGCATACTGACCAGAGTAAGCTTGTGTTGATCTTGTGTATGACCTCTCTTCTGGTGAAGAAGGTGACTATGGTTGGAAGAAGCAGGTTGTCAGGCCTGCGAGCAACTCTTTCTAGGAGAAAGAGTTTGCTGGGAAATGGTTTCTTCCAAAGAGTGTCCAGCACCAGCTTCAGACTCTGAGACTTCCTGATCCGGCCTGTTGCCGAGACCCAAAGAGGAGGTTAGCACCGATGGACTGTGTGTGTGAAGGTGTATACTCCTGGGCGGAACAGGCATGTGGGGAATGAGAGTCTGGTAGTAGTGGGCGTAAGATGGCATCTTTGGGTAGAATCTTTCCAGAAATTTATGTGTTGTTTTCTCTGTAACCTCAACCTAGCCTAGGATTCCTTGCCTTGGGGTGGAGCTCAGTCCCAGCTCAGGGGTGACCCCACTATTGAAATGATGAACAGGGTGGTCTAAGGCTTGGAGATTCGTGGAAGGCCTGCATTTGGTTGGTGGATTTCACAATTGTTACAAGATAAGTGTCTAACTATGTTCTTATCACATTTTGGCATGATTGTGTTGTATATATCTTAGGTATCATGTTTTCCGCTGTGTATATGAATTAATATGAAAAGTTAATTCCTTGTTGATTATGGTAGTAATTCATATGAATACTCTGTGTTGAATGTGTTTAATTGTTAAATGCATGTGGAGTATATACTGGACTGTATGTATTACGTAAATCCAACGTAAGTGTATACAGATTGTTATGTAGCACGTTAAAAGCATTGGGTAAGCAAAAATGTACACTACAAATTGGTATCAGAGCCAAGGTTTCAGACGCTGAGCCTAGATGGGCCAGTGGAACGGTCATTGGACCGAGAATGTGAAAGGAATTGGGTCTAGAATGGCCAATTTCGGACCTTGGTTTGTTCCAGTGTGTCAAGTAGTTGCTTGACCGCACTTACGAGCTCAGGAGGTTTAGCGGTGCAGTGAAACTTCAGCCGGTGTGGTCTACGGCCACGGGGAGACAGGTCTCTACACCAATGGTGTTAGAACCTTAGGATTTGTTTGGGAGGGAAGGCGAGCCCTCCTGACCGTCGGATCTGGAAAAATGTGCATAAGGATTAAAATTCTTTTGGAAATGGCACAGGAGTGTGGAAATCGTGATACGCGAAATTCCGAATTAGTTAGAAACCTTTTGGGCCGTCAGATCTCGACCAGAAAACCCGCCAGCCATTGGATCTGTCGGGAGGTGTCTGAAGGTTAAAACCTTAGTGATTAAAGGCAAAAGCCTGAAATAGATCTAGACCGTCTGAAAGACGGAGGACACGTGTCGTGAGATTTTCCATTTCGGGAAATCGGGAATCACGATATCGGGAGTCCTAGTAACAAGGGGTCGGGACTTTCCATGATGGAAACCCCGAAACAGTCGTGGACCGTCCAGTTTGAGATGGCCATGTGTAGTGAGACTACCCGTTTCGAGGATCAGGGATTCGGTAGTTCCAATGACAAGAACTTGGACTTTCATCATGATAAATCCCGACCATACTGTCGAGACATCAGCATGTGCCTAAGTCCCGATGAGCTTATGAGATTCCTTCGGGAAATCTCAAGGTCTGTAAAGACCGTTCGATGCGAGAAAGATCTGACCGTTGGATTTACATGGGGAAATTTCATATCAGGGATTGGGTGTTGGAAATCCCGACATCACTACAACAGGAGTCGTGAAATCGTGAAACGCGATATCCCGATGGCCAAAAGAACCGTGTGGGGGCCACAGGATCCGAGAGGTGGACAGGTGGCATGTCATTTCGGGTTTTCACGGCGAGAAGTCCCAAAAAAGTTATGCATTTAGGATTCGCGATATTGCGAACTCCGAAATGCCGATGAAGTGAGGGACCGTTGAATAGTCAATCGCGCGAGCGTATCGAAGAAAGGGCATATCAGGGATCCTGGAGACAAAGTGTTTATGCATTTTGGAGTCGCGAACCGCGAACCCCGATAAGTGGGAGCCAGCTGTCAGCCAGTCAGGATTCGGAGAATCGGGAATCGCGGGGACAAGAAGTCCATGCATTGTGAAACTCCGAACCCCGAAACCCCAACTAGAGGTTTGACTTCGGTCACATGGACCAGGAGCTAAGCCAGGAGGGCTAACATGTGAAGGACGCGTCGGGATTTGGAGAATCGCGAATCCTGAGGACATGTGCTTTTGGACATTGGGAAGTCCAAAACTCCGATAGGAGGTATGACTGTGGTCATACAAGGGAAGGTCGTGTGAACCACGAGTCTATCCCGGAGAGTTAAACGGGAGTCCTCCAGTACCGAAACTCCGAAATACCGAAAACTGAAGTTCGAGCACCCGANAGAGAGAGAGAGAGAGAGACTTGAACAGAGCTCAGAAAATTCGTGAAATTGAAACACTTTCTTAAACCCGATTGTCACAAAAGATGAGGAATTGTCAAGAAAACGAAGGCTTAACAAATTCGAGTCATCTGCGCATTGTATTGTAGAAGACTGACGAGTGCCAGAACTGTTTGGAAATTGCCTTAAATGCAAAGAAATGGGAGAGATACATAATACTTCCAGTTCAAAAAACTTATTTAAAACGAAATGTCTTTTATTTTGTCTGAACTGGTTTATAAATATTGTGGATTGTTCGTGAAGGTTTAATGGACTGACAAATTTTGAATTGAATTGCACAGTGCATGTGCGAAGTTCAACAAAGGTCAGGATTCCAGCTAACCAACGCTGAGTATGGAGTGGGGAAAAGTGCAGATTAACCCTGAAATAGAAGATGAACGGGAAGGAAAGGATGTTAACCTGGGAGTCGAAGGATCGAACTCCAATGGGCATGGAAAAGAAAAGGATAAGGAAGAACATATAATGAAAATCCTTGAAGGATTGAAAAGAGAGGCCAAGGCTCGCCGAGATGATAGCCGAAAGCTCATAAAAGTCAGGGACTGGCAGGGTGCATTAAACTTAAAATTTTTGAAGAGTCTGGAAATAATACAGAAGAAACTAGAGAAAGGAAGAGACTCAAGTACGATGGGGAGTCGCAGAACCCATGGGAGAAGAAGTAGGTCGAGGAGTGGTAGCCGACATCTTAGTCACTCCCAAAGACATTCTGACAGTAAGACACACAGTAGTTCAAGCTCGTCCCCTACCAGAAAACATCAAAAATCTGGAAAGGAGGAATTGAAAGGAGAGATGAACAAGATTAAGCCTCCAGCATTCAATGGAGAACATAAGAAGGAGGAAGATGCTGAGACCTGGTTGCTTGGCATGAAGAAATACTTTCAATTGCAGAATTATTTCGCCCATGCAGAAGGAAGAATTGCAATGTACCAACTTAAAGGAAAAGCATCCATGTGGTGGGATCAGTTTGTACAGTTGCATCACATCAGAGAGAAAGAGGTCACTTGGAAGGAATTTAAGAAGTATTTCGAGAAGAAATACCTGACTAAAAGATACTATGACAAAAAGATGAACGAGTTCTTCGAACTCAAGTTGGGCAGTATGACCATTGATGAGTATGAACGAATTTTTCTGGAACTATTGAAGTATGTTCCATTCATCAAAGACGAGGTTGTTAAAATTCATAGGTATCTGAGTGGACTGTCACCTTCCATTGGTGACAAGATTCAATACGATGATCCTAATACCATGGAAGAAACCATAAGAAGGGAGAAATGCTTATACAAACAACAAAGAGAAAAGCCCACCTTTTGGAAGGCTTGGGAGGACCAGAAGAGGTTTAAGAAAGAACAGAGGCAGAAGGGAGACAAGCCTTCCTTTTTCAGAAATAGTCATCAGGGACAGCCATCGTTTAGAGAGCCAAGAAGGACTGAAGGGGGAGCACAAAGACAGAGACAGGCGCCCATTCAGTTTTGGGGTTGTCAAGGAAACCACAAGTACAGATATTGTCCCCATAAAAATGGTAAGGCGGGAACTGTACATAATGTTCAGCAAGCCGAAATAGTGGAGGATATGGGCAGTAGAATTCCAAGGATCTACGCAGCCCTAGACAATAAGCAAGCGGAATTTCAATCGCACATGATTGAAGTGGAAGGTATGATCAACAACCGACCACTTGTTATTTTAATTGATTCAGGGGCTAGCCATAGTTATATAGATCCTAGA
>SNQJ01S0041280.1:114995-126798 GCA_010110895.2 Picea sitchensis | reverse complement strand
CATGCTACTGATCTACTAGGGGGTTAGAGATAAAACATAAATCAGATAACATAGATGAGACTCATGTATTTCGGGACGGGAAAAGTATCTTTTTCATTAACATCAATACAAATCAACTTACAATGATTTCTGAGATTGGCCACTGTTCCTCGATCCTGATCCTGGGCTCTTCCTCTTCTTTCTGTCCTCCAACTGCTGCTGCAAGTATTTCTTCTAAAGCTTAAGGCAAGGCTAGAAGGTTTGGACAGAACTGGCTTGGCAATTTGGCAGAGTTTCTTTGCTATGATTTTTCTCTCTGAATAGTACCCCTACCCCTCCTTTAATAGGCTAGAAGGAGCTAGGGTTTTTGGCGAACTCTCGGCCATGCATGGCTCGGAGTTCCAGTTAACTGACAAAAAGCCTTGTGTTCCGGCGGAAACTTTCCTGATTTTTAGCTTTGTTAGGTACCCGCGGGTTGTTTTGGGTTAGCCCGTGGATGCCCGCGTTCAGTATAAGGACAGCAAGCGGATGCCCGCGCCCAGTGAGACGTTAGGGCACGGGTTGCTTGTTTTAAGGGGCTTTTTGAGGATTTGTTCAGCATGGCTTTGGCTAGGAAGAGGCATGAGTTGGCCTGATGCCAGGTAAACCTGTGTAGTGCATTTTAGGGTTATAACAGTACTTCCCGAGGGAATCCAATGGGATGCATCAGGTGTGAAACTTAACCTTGTCACATACATTTTTTTTTATATTTTATGATGTTTTTGATTTGTACAAATAGGAATCTAAAGTATTTTGGTTCATCATGCAAACAGAGGCGCATCATGTCTAGCGGAGATGCCGACATTGGGGCATTGTGGAGACGCATAGGTAGTAGTTGAGCACGATTTTGTGGTGGGAGGACTTCGAGAGGTAGAGAGGAACCTCTGGAGTTTGACGATGGGGGCCCACCCCTCGGGACGTGATAAGTACCTCTCCACTTACAGCGACATACGGTTGTGGTTCTCGAGAGTCTCAACCATTTGCTTCGTCAGGTGACACAAGGAGTAGTTTGTTATGTAGAGAACAACGTGATACAAGAGGATGATTAAGGTCCTCATTTTATTTTGTAGTATTTATGATGATGTTATGGGAATGAAGGTCCAAGATGTTTTCCCCGTTATGTACATTTTGATGATGTGTTTTTAAATAATTTTTTTCTATCACGCATATATATATACGAGTTTTGCAGTTCCTATCAATGTTTCATTTTATCTTATGTGATGTTTTTGTGTATATATGATTCATGTCGAGTTTTGCAGTTCCTATCAATGTTTCATTTTATCTTATGTGATGTTTTTGTGTATATATGATTCATGTCTTTCAAAAATGTTTTAGCTATGCGCAATATATCGATCCAACATGTAATTAGCTAACGAATCTGAAGTTGTATTGAGTTATCTTGGTATGTGTCTATATTGATGAAAATCAAGATCTTTTGAGACAACGAACGATTAGGTGGAAATGTAGTAAGACTGGGTTTCGAACGGAGAATTCCCAATTAAGATGACAAACCACGAGTTGGGAGTCTAGGTTAATAATTAAATGAGTTATACCTAGATAGAAGGCTTTGTTTAAGAGTCCAATGATGGCATGATATTATGCCATGTTATTGGTCGTAGATCTAAGGAAAATTCCTCCTGAACTCACCAACTCACCAGAGAGGTAGATGATCCAAGTTGCAGAAGCAATGTTCTGGGTATGTCGACTAGCGCCATCCGAAAAATATTGGAAAAGGAGATGGCATATGTGCATGCAATCACAAGACAAAGTATAAGCAACTGAGACAAAACTTGTGCACGCAAAATAAAAGTCACACCAAGTCAAAAGTATATAGCACAATAATGTACAAAGCACACATGCGAGATATTCTATGAATAGTACTTCTTGAGGTAAATCCCATTTCGAGGCTCACCGAGAGATATTCCATCGTAGTCGACTAACTTGTAGGTGCCTCTGTGTATCACATGTTTTATGATATAAGGCTCGTGCCACAGGGGCTCTAACTTACATGTCCACAACTTATCGTGAACTTGATCATAAACTAGGACCACAACTCCTTATGCAAAAGCACGAGGTCGAACGGATTTGTCATATTGACTTTTCATTCGTTTGTTATATGTCTCGTTGACGAGAGTAGCATCATGATGTGTTTCGTCCAACTTGGTTAAATACAGGAACCATTCCTCTTCAGTGAAAGTGTGAGGTAGGAGTTCTATGATAAGTTTCAACGAAGGGATCTCACATTCAATTGGTAATACCGTATACCAATTGGAATGGTGTGAGTCCAATTGCAATTTTCACTGACGTGCGAGAGGCCTAGAGTGCGGAGAAAAGTTGCAAGTGCCAAGAGGTTTTGTTTGTTCCCACCATGCATTGGATCATGGTATTCAGGACTTTGTTGATGGCTTCAACTTGCTTGTTTTCCTGATGATAGTAGGGGGATGAGTTTTCATGGAGAAAACCCAACTTGACCTGCAAATCACTCATAATCTGGTTCTAGAAGTGTGAGCCATGATCGGTTACAATATCTTGCGGGAAACCAAATCAAGTTATGATGTGATTAAATACAAAGAGTGTTGTAGTACGGTCATCGTTAAGAAATGTAGGCATAGCCTCAACCCATTTAGTGAAGTAATCGACAGAAACGATGATATAACTATGCCCCCTAGATGAGGTGGGATTACATTACATAAAATCAATGCCCCATTTTGCAAAGGGGGCGACAGTAACAATGGAATGCAGTGGAGAAGGGTAGGTACGTGATTTTTTCTGAAATATTTGACAGGGTGGAAATTTTTTGATGGCCTCGATACAATCCTTGAATATAAAAGGCCAAAAATAACTGAAACATAAAATTTTGTGGGTTGTAGCCATCCTAGAAAGATGATTGCCACAAGATCCAAGGTGGAAGTCATTTAATACTCGTTCAACCTCATCGTAGGTTAAACAACATTGTAGGAAAGTATCAATGCCACAGAGGTACAAAGTATCATCGATGATGAGGTAGCATTTAGAATGGTGTCGGATACAACGATGTTTGTCATGTGAGATGTCTGGTTGAAAACGTTGGGTTTAGAGATAGAGAATAATATCTTCATACCAAGGGTCTGACCTACTGATGAGGAATAGGGATTCGTCAGGAAGAGATTCAATGGGCTTAGTATCTTCATCAGTATATGGAAGATCACATATCAATTCTGCAAAGAACAACGATTTTTTAGCTTTCGATTTGGCAAACTACAGATCAAGTTCTTGGAGAAAAATGATGCATTTGGAATATTTTCCCCCAAGGACTTGACGAGTCAAGATATGATACATGGGGTTCGATTTCGTGATGACCATGGTAGTGCGTAATAGGATGTAATGTGAAATCTCTGGATGACAATAACTGCAACCAGAGACAACTTTTCAACCTATGAATATTGGAGCTCAAGACCAGAGAGACTCTTACTCAGATAGTAGATCACATGTTCGTCACCGCTATTATCCTCTTGAAGTAACACCATAGAAATAGTGGTAGTAGAGGCATCCAAATAAAGGATATAGTCTTTCGCATAATTTAGTGGATGAAAAAGAGGTGTGTTTGTTAAGGTGTGCTTAAGGACATCGATTGAGAAGTGTCATCCTAGATGAAAGGAGTGTCTTTCTGCAACAATTTCATAAATCCTTTAGTGAGCTTGGTGTAATTAAAAATGAAACGATGAAGAAAGTTTTCCTTCCCTTGCAAACTTTTCATTTGGGAGGGGGTAAAGCGAGGATAGATTTAACTTTTAATGGATCCACCCTAATCCCATATTTGGAGATGACGAATCTGACGATTCGACCTGATTCAACAGTGAAGATGCATTTGTGGGGGTTCAAACGGATGTGGTAAAACCAACATCTAAGAAAAATGGCTCGTAGGTGACCAATGTGGTCTCATCAATGAGATGGATGAGAGGGTAAGCCATCGAGGTATGGTTCCACAATATGCTTGATGTCGTGGAAGGCATATGCCATGGCCCGCTGGAAAGTAGCTCCAGCGTTCTTAAGACCAAAAGGTAGTTTCTAATAAGATAACGTATCCCAAGTGAAGATGAAGGTTGTTTTATGTTGATCAACCGGTAGAATGTCAATCTGGTTGTATCCTGAAAAACCATCCATGAATGAAAAAATGACATTGTCAGCGCAATTATCGATAATTTGGTTGATGAAAGGTGTAGGGTAATTTTCTTTGGGACAATCCTTGTTAAGATCCCTATAATCGATGAAAACATGAATGGTCCCTTGTTTCTTAGCGACCAAAACAATGTTAGAAACCCATTCGTTCAAGGGGACATGATAAATAAAACCAAACTTCAACAGTTTTTCAACTTCTAGCTTTATGGCCACAATTTTCTTAGGATGAACCAAACGAAGTTTTTGTCGTACAGGTTTAATGCCTGAGTAATTTTTTATCTCATGCACAACGATCAATGGATTGATCCCTGGAATTTCTTCATAACTCCAAGAGAATATGTCGTGGAATTATTTTAACAAAGCGGTATAAATTTCCACTTCGTCAGGTGAACAATTCACACCTAGATGAACATTATCCAAAATACCTTCTTTGATTGATATTTTGATAGAAATCGTAGAATATATGTTGCCCAAATTCCCCTCAGAGATGGTATCCTGGATGAGTATTGGATATTGGGGAGAATTGACAACATCATCAGGAAATATAGAGTGTATATCCTTCTCAATTTCATCCAAACTAGGAAGAAAGAATGAACGATGGTGGTTATCATCCTAGGGTGCCTCTTTGATACTAGTCATTTCCATAATAGATTCGTCCGATGGAAAAATATGGAGGATGTAATTGAAAGTAGAGGAGAGGGAATCCAACCAAGATGGGAATGAGTAAGTGGTAGATGCCAACATATGTTGGTAGTCCGATGAGGGAGAGGCAAACTGGACGGCAGCATACATATCCTCTTCAGGACCAAGTCACATAGTGTCACCTAGTGCATCAAACTCTAAAGGACTAGGCACAATCCAGGGATCATATGATTCATAGGATTGATATTCCATATTCAAGATCATATTGATCGTGGAAACATGTTGTGAAGTGGGAGGAAGCAATGCAGGAAAGGTACCATAAGCGAAGAGTCTTTTAAGATACCTACTCCTACACTTTCGTAAGTGATATTGGAATCTCCCAAAAAAGGAATGTTGTTGGTTGCGGGAGCACGAGCGTTAGGGGTGCAGTAATCTAATTGATCGATAGTCAAAATTTTACCTCGATAGGAGAATTGTACACATCAAAACACCGATGAAGTGATGGTGGTAATGGCATAAAACCAACTTCTTGCTAAAAATAAGTTGTAATCGAGGGGAGAATCGACTACCTCAACATCTACTGAGATAGTATTGCCACCCAATTGAATATCTAAGGACTGCAAAATTCCATGAGGATGAAATCCTCGCCCATCGAATGCTCGTAACATAGTAGGGGATTGATTAAGAACAAGTGATTTAAACCCTTTCCAACAAGCTAAGGACATGACACAAGTGGAGGCTCCCTCATCCAGGATTGTGCGATGAATATGTTTATTATGGATAACAACATCAATTTGGAAAGCAAGCTGGTGAGAGAGTCGTGACTTGAAATTATCGAGGTTAAACGTGATATTATTAGATGACTCGGGATCTATCGCTTTGAGGGAGGCCAAGAGAGTCCTACGTTGACTAGGGAAATGTTGTAGAACTTCAAGAGCTAACATAGCACATAGTGCTTGGGCCAAATCTTCAACGATGTTGTAGTTTTTAGAGGCACGTGAACTAGGATTAAAATTTGACTTATGAATAGTGCTCTTGGGAGGATGTAAGATAGAGTCGAAAGTAGGTTTCTCAATATGGAGTGGCCCAGATGGAGGAGTAACGATGGTAGATGGTGGATCCAACGTAGTACCGTTAGCAAATTTTTCTTTATCAGGTTTAGCTAGAGTGTCATATGTTGTAGTATGAGTGGTTAAATAGATCCCATTAAACATATAAATGTGGGCACTCAATGAAGATTCCTCGCTAAAAGGGTGATTTGGATTGCCACCTGTCAGAGGGGCAGGGGCTTGTGCAACCAGGGACTGTTGCTGAGGAAAAGGTTGTGTCAACATAGAGGGTTGGGAATTTCCTTTAAAATAAATTTCAACTTCTTCGCAATGAGGACTGTCTCGTTTGTATTGATCGTCACCAAAAATGAGACATGGAAATTTGGGTTTTCGTTGTGGTTGTTTCTCAGTAGTAGATGGTTGAGTTGGTGTTTTTGGATTTTCATTGTGATTATTGTTTTTCTTTGGTTTATTTTTCATTTTCTTCTTCCCCCCTGATTGCTGTGGAGAATAAGATTGAACTACATTCACCTCAGATATTTGAGTTGGGAGGGAGGAGAATGAGAGTGAATTTGAACCGGTAGTGGGTGTAGGAACTGAGCGATTAGCCAAACCATTTGACTGTGAGGGATATTGGGTTTTGAAGGAACCGATAACTCCATTGGCATGAGCTGTGGAAGATGGTTTTGATGGGTCAGTTGACGTGCGAGGAGCATTTGGTATCAATTCATACAAAGTATCATATTGGGAATAAACCAAGTCTAGGTACTGAGTGTGAGCAATGGATTCCTCTTCTGTGACAACACCACCCATGGCAATGTCACAAGAAATTGGAGGTAAAAGAGATTTAGTGAACCATTCAACCAATAATTGGTCAGGAATGGTTGCTTTGATCAACCTTTGTTGTCTTATCCATTCATGAATATGATCAGAGATATGTACAGAGTTAGTTTGATGAAGGGAAGTCAAGAGTTTTGTACCATTCTCATAATAGATGGGTAATTGAAATTGCATGAGGAAATCCATGGCAAGGGAATTAAAATCTTGAAAAGTACCGTGTTGGAGCTCATTGTACCATTTGGTTGTTGAACCTATAAGCATGCACTGGAAAAGACATAACCAGATAGAATCATCCATAAGTGAGTTTGATGAACACCATAGATGAAACGTCATAACATGATTGTTAGGGTCTTTGCCAGGTTTACCGTCAAATTTTGGGATGTTGAAAGGTAACTTAGCAATAATTACTAGCCAAAAAGGAGAGTGTAATATATGATCATTTGTTAATCGTGATAGATCTGGTAGATCTAGTGTGGCTAGGAACAATAGTTGTCAATTGACCTGAGGATGATACCGGTGTGGCATGAGGACACTAGTAGGTCCATAAACTGGTTGAGATGGATAATTGTAGCCAATAGGCCCTCCCATGTACAATTGTTGTTGACTAGCATAGGTAGGATTCATTTGTTGAGGAATGTTCGTGAAAGGAGAAGGGAAAATCGGCTAGCCCTGGGGAGGATAACCAGTATAGCTTGTGGGAGGATAGATCATTTGATTAGTCTAAGGTGGATAAACAGTTTTCCCTTGAGGGGGATAAACATATTTTCCTTGGGGATGGTAAGGATGTGGCCCTTGGGGAGGATAATATTGTTTTCCTTGAGGACCCCAAGTGGGATTCTGAACCCCCAGGAAAGGTTGTCCAGAATGTAATCCAGAAGGATTAGGATTCAGTATTCCTCCTTATGGGTTGGGATATGATGAACCTCCTTGATATGGTTGGGAAATGATGACCCTCCTTGGGGTGGTCCCCTGGATTTTGGATGGTTTCCAATGAAAGAAGGTTGTCCCCCTACCATGGATTGGGTAAAAACTAGGGTTTGACCAACAAAATTGTGTTTCCCCCAGTGGGTATGTGTAAGGGTGGTTGTCCCATGCAAGGGATGGGTCCACTAAACAATGGTTTCCCCCCAGTCAGGATTTGTCCCATAGTTGAGTGTATGTGTGTGGTAGGGTTCTGCATTCTGTGATGCACATGTGCCCCAACAGGGTTCTGTGGAATATGAGTTGTGGGTTGAAGAGTTATAGTAGGAGTAATGGTCAAGGTACCTTGCATATGACTATGCAACATGATTTTGGTGTTACTTTGAACTGGGACTAACATGGTAGTAGGATTTTCTACTTGTTCAATGGGACAATCAATAGTCCGATAAGATAGTCCGGCCTCGGCACCAGTAGAGGCAAGAGGGTCAAAAGGTGGTTGACTAAAATTGAATTTTTCATAAAGGTCACATCCCGATGGAGTTCTCCATATAGAAAAAACAATATTTTGTTGTGGATTGACCATGTCAGTAGAACGAACAAGAGTCATGTACTCGTCATTAAAATTTGGTTGTGTGGATTCCATATTTTTCTCAGTATATGGCCTTGACGACAAACGAGGGTAATATTCTTCTATAACATTATTGGATGAGTCCAAATGGAAAAGGAGTGGCTCGAGAGGAGCTTCCAAGGCAGGTTTAATAGGAAGGGTCCCTTCCTCGACCGTGACCAAATATCTCTCGGGGTTTGTTAACAAAGGAGTAGCAACACTTCTAGTGTCTAAATGGTTCTCAACCTCTTCACGATAAATGTCGTTGAGTGAGTTAGGAGGTAAGGGTTCATAGCCTTCTATATGAAACCCTTGCATCCTAGGTGATCTACAAAGACCTTTATTGTCTACAGTCTCAATTTTGAAAGACAATCAAGTAAATAAACAACACTCTATAAAAATATAGAAAAACCAACAAGCAAACAATGCCCTCTCTCAATGAACGTACTAGTTGGTGATGAAATCCAACATCGCATGATCAAAGTGAGAAGGGGATAAGATATGAGTGGGTGGAACAGTTATGTTGACGACCTGCTTAATGAACTTACACCTTGGTGCAAGCTTCTTCATGGTTTGACCCATGGGTTATCCTCCAAGGAGCCTGAGTGAGTTTGACCAACATCTGTTCCAGGTATAACAAAGACTTCCCTTCACCATCACCTCATGTAAGGACCCTAAATATAATAGATACTAAGGAAACCAAATCACATTCAGCCTCTGGGTAGGTACAATCAACAGTCGATTCTGAACATATGGGCAGGATATCAAGTCCATAATCCTTCAAGAGAACTGAGGACAAGTGGACCGGTAAAACTCCAAAGGACCTCGAATGGATTCAAGATTCACAAAGCTTCGAGACCAAATGAAGACAGTTGAACCTCAAGAAGAACCCACAATATATGATCTGACTACTATGAACGGTTAATCCTTGGAGCGATAATCTTCATTTCTCTCCCAAACGTGACCTTGTGTGTAACCCCTGTGTGAGAGGGGGATCCCAGCTATGCTTATATGAAAATTGGATTTACTCTCCCTATCACAATATTCTGAGTTTTTATTGAATGATTTGAAGAGTTATTCTCACAGCCTATTACAAAGCGCTAGCCCTGGTCTATTATTGGTGTAAAGAGATTAAAAAGAAAAATTTTCTAGATTGATTTTAGTGGTTGTTCTTTACCCAAAGGTGAATGAGAGTGAAACTAATGATATTGTGACTTGAATCCAAAAGAAGTAAAAGAATGATATCCAAATTTTCCTTTCGATGAAATTCTATTTATGGGAAGGAGAAGAGTTTATTTCTTTCACTACCAAACACAAGAATGTAAAAAATTCACGCAATTTGTTTTCAACAAGAATACAATTAAGTGCTAAATCATAAAGAAATCCTTTCTGATATCCAAAAACCAATGCAAAAAGTGTCCCTTTGTTTGATTGTAAATGTGAATTGAATGATTCGTCTAATGCTTCTTGTTTCAATAATAAAAAGAGACTTCACTATTGTGACTTTGGAAAATGGGAAGCAAAATCACACAAACAAAAGGCACTCTCAACAGTCAATAAGAGACAAAAAAACAAACTATTGATTCAAATAAAAACACCAAAAACAACAAAACACACTTAAGAAATCTTTTGTAAATTTATAAAGGCTAGAGATTAATTAAACAGTAAAGATATCACTGAGTTTTCTTATAACAATCTTTAATCAATCAGATGAACGAAAAAGAAGAAAAACGAACCCAAGTTTGAAGAAAAAGGGTTGATTATGCGACAAGGAAATACAACACAAAACCCAATCAAAGATTAAAAAAGTGAAAAGAAGCAAGTTGTAAGAAAAACAAAAGACATAAACTGATAGAACACGATTTGAGTTAGAGAGAAATACCAAAGAACTACACCCAAGAAAAATATAGTCAACAATTTTTCAAGGCAAGGAAAAATTGGTTCTTTGGTTATAACAGTACCAAAGCGCTACAACGCTTCCTAACATGCTCTGGGGGAGCACCTATTAGGAAATCAGTTCTCTAACTGTAACTGGAGAGGGCGGGGGTTCTGAGAAAAACTTGGAAAAAACCTAGAAATTCAAAAACTCAGGAAGTTCAATCAAACGACTCTGTAAGACCAATTTAGCAACGACAACAGATGTATGGATGGATAAAATCAACAAGTGGGATCTGAAGATGGGAAAAATGAAAAGAAAAACCAAGAAAAGAAACCAAAACAAAAAGCTTTGCTTCCCCAGTGGAGTCATCTATTTCTGTTATGGAATAATTCCCTTGCGGACAGGTGAATATCCCCTTGGATTCTAGACCCCTACTACCAAGACAGAAAGATACAAATGAACACTAACATCCCTTTGATATTTTTCTAACTGTCCAAAAGAGAGAGAAGGAGAAAATTGTAATCATACCTATTTCCGATGTGTGTCCTCGCTTCTCCAATGTGAGCTTCATGTCCAAACTCTTTCACGTAGCTTGATACCTACAAAACTATGGAAAACAAAGAGATACAAGGAAACTCCTACTCTAGATTATTGGATTAAAAAAATTCATCTAAAATAAACAAGTATATGTAAGATACACAAACTAGAAGGGAATAGGACAAGTATATTGACGAGAACTTGAAATAGACACTTACAATCATGAATGGTGTTGCAACAGCTTCTCCAAATCCTCCTCGTCCAACCCCTTGCTTGAAAGATCCAAAATCAAAATCAAAATACTTTTGTTGATTATTTTCCTCCATGTTCACCATGAGAATGCCTCCCTTTGTAGGCTTTGATAAGATCAAGCACCTTGGTTATATTTGGGATAATTTGAGGATATGACTCCATCAATTGTGGCATCTCCCTTAGATGAAGACTAAAGCTTATATTTGAGCCAAACCAACTCAAATCATCTCTAGATGTCCTTAGACAAAATGGAGATTTCTTCCCATGATTTCTCAACTAATTGATGCTCCTTCAAAACGGGCCATAGAGTGCTACAATGCTCCCTGCTAGATGGACAAAGATTTCTAGTGCTCCCTGCGTATGAGCAGGGGAGTGTTTATATCCAAAACAATTGTCAAGATGACTAATTCCCATAGTAGAAAACTTTCTTTCGTCTATCAAATGATGTGGCTTATCCTTCCAACATGTTCTAGAGGATGTATCAAGTATTTCCATGGTGTCATTCTCAATTCAACATATGCATAACAAAAATGTGACATTTACGACACTTATGACAAAAGTGAAACACTTGTAACAAATGTGTGACACTTGTGACAATGAGAATGTGACATTATCGAAGTGAGGAATTTTGACGCATAACACTCTCCCCTTCCTCTCACTCTCTCTCTACCCACTCTCTTTGTTTCCCGCTCCTTCCCTCTCACACACTCAAACACTCATTTTCCAACCCCCCTCTCTTTCTTCCTCTTCCCCCCTCTCGCACTCACACATTCTCTCTCTATCCCCCCCTCCTCCCTCTATCTCTCCCCCTCCCTCTCATTATCTCTCCTATATTTCTCTCCTACATCTACCACCTCTTTCTCCCTCTCATTGCTATATCATCATCCCCCTATCTCCTAT
>SNQJ01S0041280.1:94347-112868 GCA_010110895.2 Picea sitchensis | reverse complement strand
ATATTTTATAATGATTCAATTCAATATACAATTGAACATTAGGATTTAAAATAATATGAAACCATTTATCAATTTGGAATTCCTTCATTTAGATTATATTTTAAATCAGTAAACTATTTATAAATTTTATGGCATTAATAATTATTAATTTTAATAATTTTAATAAAATAAATATTAATTTTTTAATTTTATATTTAAATCAAAAAGTTGTTTATTAATTTATTAATTTTATATTTAACAAAAAAATTATTTATCATTATCCTTCTGTTTTGTTCACCAAATATGGATAATCGATGCTTTTTTTAGTGTTTTTTTTTTTATGGACGAATCATGATAACTGTGGCATTTGATTTTGATGCTTTTTGTTATTTTTAACTTAAAATACCGTCCAAGATGATTATAAAACATGTTACTCTTTTAAATGCACCAGCAATTTTAGAGAATAACACAAAATGTTGGCACTATGTGAATTAAAATTAGATTTGCAGGTTTTCCATAATGTCAACGTCTCAAACCGTGGTGAGAGGAACCATCTTTGCACGGTATGTAGAGGTTTACCTGTACCTACACACACACAGACTTTCATTGTCCCTCCTACTTGCCATGCTTCAGTCTACCAGAGTGAATGATAAACATAGACCTCGGGTGATCAGGGTTTCCCTGAAAGACCTGTATTCACAGTTCTAACTTACAATCTATTAGCAGGCATCTATGCTTCCCAATATCGGCATCGTCTTTGTCCTTTGCAAGCACTTGAGTGGGGATATCATAGTCAGAAATTGGTACAAGAAATATTGGGATATCGGGTTGATATTATGTGTCTACAAGAGGTGCAATCCAACCATTACATGGAGTTTTTCTTACCCATGTTTAGAAAATATGGTTATGAGGGGTTTTACAAGAATCAAAATAACAAATACGCAGCCATAGTAGATGGTTGTGCTATGTTTATCAGGTGGGATCGACTCGAAAGCATGGAGAAAACTATCATTGAGTTTGGGGATTTAGTAAAACATGTGCCTGTGGCCAAAATGTGTTCATAGCCTGAGAAGTGGAGAAAATTAGCAAAAATATGATTTCGTAAGGACAGCATAGCCCAGGTTATAATGATGAATTTCAAATCTTATGGAAAGAAAAACAGTCCAGACCATGTGTTCACATAGCGAATACAACGACAATATAACTGAGCATTCTTGTGAGAGGGAACAGGAACTCGTGAAGACCAATGGATTTTGGACTATTTTTCGAGATGAAACATCCATTGTTGAATGGTGTTCTTCAGTATTGGGAGAGGGAACAGGAACCCGTGAAGACCAATCACACAAGAAATGACATGTACATAGATATTTTTGGGAGGTGGTCGATCTAGATCGATCATAATGAAAAACAATATAGGGCACTCATGGATTACATTCAGTTAGAACATCAGACAATGCAATAGTTGAAATATGGATGAGAAAACTCTCTTGCTTATGTGGTCCATGTAGTAGTAATGAATTTGATGATTGTGAATCGGAAAACTAGGTTGATATATGGGATCGTGTATCACTCCCCATTTGTAAACGTATAAATATGGAATTATCCCAATTGGAGGAGGACCATTCAAGTATTTTGGCAGATTATGATGATGTCTCAGATCTCATACTGCCAGGTTTGTTGAATCCTTCTATTAAATTTTGAATAACCAGAATGAATGTGTTATGCTTTGGTCATTTAGTGGACTAACATTTTGGCACTCCTTTTTTGCAGGTCACATATACGCAGTGGTTTCCCCAAGAGATAATGAATGGGGCATTGATTATTGGTTGGCATGATGATTAGAGGAAAAGAAGACCCTTATGTGATCAGTACCAGACTCTGAAAGCATTGAATTTTCGATAGGATCGATGGTTATTAAACGAGAATATATGACACATGATGAAATAACATGAAAGAAAGGTGGTTATGTTTTCAAGATTATAAATCGGGTCATGTTGTATACCACTTTACAAACTTGGTTATTGGTACAAACCTCCAACTACAAACAATGCCAAGTAAGAACTCATCAAAGGTATGATACTTCTTGCCTTACTCTGAGCACGTGAAGTTAATGGAAACCATCAATATTAGAAGTGATCCCTATGGTCTACTTGAATGACCATCTAGGTATCTATAACAAATAATTTTTTCTTCATGTTGACTGTTGTTAAAATATTTGTAATGTTGTTAAAATATACCATGCCTTAAAATATACCCATGCCATGCCTTGTTGTGTCATGCCTTGCCTTGCCTTGCCTTGCCTTCACTTTTCATGCCATCCCTTTCCTTCACTTTTCATGCCATGTCATTCCTTTCCTTCACTTTTATTTCCTTTTTCGTGTTGTGCCATGCCATTCCATATCATGTCATGCCTTGCCTTCACTTTCCTTTCCATTCATGCTTTTCCTTCACTTGCCTTTCCTTGCCTTGACTTTTCTTTCCTTCACTTGTCTTTCATTTTCCATGCCATGTCATTTCATTCCATAGCATGCCATGACTTTCCTTCACTTGACTTGCCTTGCCTTCACTTTCCTTTCCTTCACCTTCCTTTCCTTTCCATCACTTGTCTTTCCTTTTCCATGCTATTCCATAGCATGTCATGCCTTTCCTTCACTTGCCTTTCCATTCATTCCTTTCCTTCACTTTCCTTTCCTTTCCTTCACTTTCTAGGATGGTTTCGTTGGTTATATGACTGCACCTAGGATTCAACCAACAGGTAAGTAGAGGAGTGTAGGCATCTGCATCCATTCTAAATACCATTGCATATCATTCTAGTATAGTTATAATTTCATTTACATATTTGTTTTCAATCATTTGTATATATGTATGCTCATGATCATATGTTAGATTAGATTTTTTTACTTTTATTTTGGTTTTATATCATATACGAACAAAGGGTGATATCACCACCCTATATATTACTGATATCCTTTGTTGAGATTTAGTAGGAACATGTCATACCAGAGATGTTGAGGTTATCATGCACTCTACAATGAGCACATGTCCCCAAGTAGGAGCCATATGTTACCCCGAACCTAGCGGTAACTAAGGATATCATGTCTCGAGGCCCACGGGTTGTATACATGGAGTGGCAAAAGAAATATGGACAAAGCATAGCCCTAGAGAGGCCCTTATTTTCATGGATGCATCCTACACATAACCAGTGGTAGCATACACCACACTAGCCTAGCTCCCACAAGGAAGTGGGTCTTTCTCCATGAGGTAATGAGTCCAAGTTTCATGGTATGTATCACTCTGATATTTAAATAATTTGAATATGTTGCAAATGATATTTCTTTATTTCATAACATTTTCTTGGAATTTATGTTATTTTCTTTATTTAAACCTGAGGGGGGTGTCATCGTGTCCTAGTAAGTTGGTTTCCTTGGGGAATGGGTTTTTACTAGGTGGTTCCTTGAACATTCATTGTCCATTCCCTACCATACTTGTCACTTTCCATACATTTTCCCTCCATCTCCCTATCCTTTTGGGATCTTCGGGTGTATTGACCCAAGAAGGGATTGTACCTTACCTCATGGGAAGAAGGGGATAAAGGCATAGAGGGTAAAAGTAGCTAGAAAAACATAAGATCCAAACATAAAACCTTTTATATGATTCACCCATGGATCCCTGAGAAAGCAATGAAATGATTCTCTATAAGAAATCATGGACCTACAAAATGAATGATAATGAATACTCAAGGTTTTAGTTGAGGATAGAGGAATCATCACAAGTTTTCCTATCATGATCATAGGTATTTAGTGGTATGACATTACCATCATCTAGTCACCAATCTAGGGTAGTGGCCCTCAATTACATGATTGAGGGAAAGGGGGTCTCATCACAAGCCATCCTTCACATTTTCGTGAGGTATTTGTGAATGACAATGTCGTATCTGGACACCAAGCCAGGACAATGGCCTCCAACTAATTTCTTTAAACATGAAAGAAACACGAAAGAAAAAACTAAGAAGAAGAATGAAAAACAAATGGGCTTGGAAAAATTGCATTGCGGACAAAGGGCATCTCACCCTCCACAAAGGCGCCCATGGGTAAGACAATACAAACCCTGGTATGTCATGAACCTCATGCACAAAAGTTTACCCCACACCATCTCACATACACACATGACTAGGATAGGCTCCACCTAGGAAACACCCTATACCTGGGAGTTATTGACCCAATAGGTCATCTTGAGACCCTTCCAAAACCTAAATTTGGCAAGTTTTATAATTTCCTTGAGCATTTTTTCAGTTTAGGGGCATTTCATGCACATGTTCGAGTGATTTTATTATTAGATGTGATTTACTTGCTATGATACTTGTGACTCATGGAACCCTAGAGGGAGTACTTATTCTATTTGTAGGAATTTGCTCAGTGAATAGATATTCATGAGGAGATGACCAGTTTGGACCTTAATGAGGGCCTAAATCCCATGGATGCACCTTGAGACCCCAGGTTTGGGGAAAGATAGTGATGACTAGTTTGCAAAATGAAGGACGAGGATGTTTCCTTTGGAGTCACTCTGGAAGGCCTAGGCGATGAATTTCCACCCTACCCCACCTGGACATTAGCCTTTGGATACCTTAGACAACACCCGAGTATCCCATGATGTCACCCAAAGCTAGGGTTTGACACCTAGACATGTTGGAATACATTTTTGGCACGTGTGCCAATGAGGATGGCCTTTTCAGGCCTAACACTCAGCAAGATGACCTCAACGTCTCATGGAGGAGGCCTAACATCACCCTAGATAGGATGATGTCACCCTCTTTATGGTTTACTTTATGAAAAATAATTTGTTTCTAATTTTAATGAGCAAATTGACATGTAGGCTCAAAACTATGAAAAGACACAACTGTTGGGTAATTAAGCCAGGATTTTCCATATAAATATGGCTAGATAAATTCATTTTTACATCATAACTCACCTCTCAAAAGAACATCAAAGAATGCAATAGTTGAAATATGGATGAGAAAACTCTCTTGCTTATGTGGTCCATGTAGTAGTAATGAATGGGATGATTGTGAATCGACAAACTAGGTTGATAGATGGGATCGTGTATCACTCCCCATTGGTCAACGTATAACTATGGAATTATCCCAATTGGAGGAGGACCAATCAAGTATTTCAACTGATTATTATCATGTCTCAAATCTCATACTGCCAAGTTCGTTGCATCCTTCTATTAAATTTTGAATAACTAGAATGAATGTGTTATGCTTTGGTCATTTAGTGGACTCACATTTTGGCACTCCATTTTTTGCAGGGTACATATACGCAGTGGTTTCCCCAAGAGATAATGAATGGCGTAATGATTATTAGTTGGCATGATGCTTAGAGGGAAAGCAGAACCTTAAGCGATCAGTAATAGACTCTGGAGGCATTGAATTTTGAATAGGGTTGATGGTTATTAAAGGGGAATATATGACAAGGGATGAAAAAACACAAAAGAAAGATGGTTATGTATTTCAATATTATAAACCAGGTCAAGTTGTATACAACTTTACAAACTTGGTTATTGGTACAAACCTCCAACTACAAACAATCTCAAGTAAGAACTCGTCAAAGGTACGATACTTCTTGCCTTACTCTGAGCATGAGAAGTTAATGGAAACCGTCAGTATTAGAAGTGATCCCGATGGTCTACTTGAATGACCATCTAGGTATCTAAAACAAATAATTTTGGCTTCATGTTGACTGCTGTTAAAATATTTGTAATGTTGTTAAAATATACCCTGCCTTAAAATATACCCATGCCATGCCTTTCTTTGTCATGCCTTGCCTTGTCTTTCCTTGCCTTGCCTTCACTTGCCATGCCATTCCTTGCCTGCACTTTCCATGCCATGTCATGTCTTTCCTTCACTTTTATTTCCTTTTCCATGCCATTCCATAGCATATCATGCCAGTCCNCTTCATGTTGACTGCTGTTAAAATATTTGTAATGTTGTTAAAATATACCCTGCCTTAAAATATACCCATGCCATGCCTTTCTTTGTCATGCCTTGCCTTGTCTTTCCTTGCCTTGCCTTCACTTGCCATGCCATTCCTTGCCTTCACTTTCCATGCCATGTCATGTCTTTCCTTCACTTTTATTTCCTTTTCCATGCCATTCCATAGCATATCATTCATTGCCTTCACTTTCCTTTCCATTCATGCATTTCCTTCACTCTCCTTGCCTTGCCTTTACTTGCCTTCCATTCACTTGTCTTTCCTTTTACATGCCATACCATTCCATTCCTTAGCATGCCATGCCTTGCCTTTCCTTCACTTTCATTGCCTTGCATTTACTTTCCTTTCCTTCACTTGTCTTTCCTTTTCCATGTCATGCCATGTATTTCCTTCATTTGCCTTTCCTTTTCCATTTCATGTCATGCCTTTCCTTCACTTGCCTTTCAATTCATGCCTTTCCTTCATCTGCCTTTCCTTTACTTCACTTTCTAGGATGGTTTCACTAGTTATATGACTACATCTAGCATTCAAACAACAGGTAAGTAGAGGTAGGTAGGAATTTGCATCCATTGTACATACCATTGCATATAATTCTAGTATAGTTATAATTTCCTTTACATATTTGTTTTACTCCATTTGTATATATGTATGCTCATGATCATATTATAGATTAGATTTTTGACTTTTATTTTGGTTTTATATCATATACGGACAAAGGGTGATATCACCACCCTAGGTATTACTAATATCTTTTGTTGAGATTTAGTAGGAACAAATCATACCATAGATGTTGAGGTTCACATGCACTCTACAATGAGAACATGTCCCTAAGTAGGAGCTAGATGTTACCCCCAACCTAGCGGTAACTAAGGATATCATGTCTCGAGTCCCACAAGTGGTATACATGGACTGTTGAGAGCTAGATGGACAAAGCATATCCCTAGAGGGACCCTTCTTTTCATTGATGCATCCTACACATCACCAGTAGCAACATAAACCACACTGGCCTAGTTCCCACAAGGCAATGGGTCTTTCTCCATGAGGTAATGAGTAAAAGTATCATGGTATGTATCACTCTAATATTTAAAGAATTTCAACATGTTGCAAATGATCTTTCTTTATTTCATAACATTTGCTTGGAATTTATACTATTTTCCTTATTTAAACATGAGGGGGGTGTCATCATGTCCTAGTAAGTTGGTTTCCCTTGGGAATGGGTTGTTAGTGGGTGGTCCCTTGAAAAATCATCTTCCATTCCCTACCATACTGGTCACTTTCCATACCTTTTCCCTCCATCTCCCTAGCCTTTTGGGATCTTCGGGTGTATTGACCCAAGAAGGGATTGTACCTTAACTCATGGAAAGAAGGGGATAAAGGCCTAGAGGATAAAAGTAGCTAGAAATATATAAGAGTCAAACATAAAACCTTTGATATTCTTCACCCAGGGATCCTTGAGAAATAAATGAAATGTTTCTCTGTAAGAAATCAGGGACCTAAAAAATGAATGATAATGAATACTCAAGGTGTTAGTTGGGGATAAGAGGTCTCATCATGAGCTGACCTATCATGATCATAGTTATTTAGTGGTATGAAATTACCATCATCTGGTCACCAATCCAGGGTAGTGGCCCTTAGTTTCATGACTGAGGGAAAGGGGGTCTCATCACGAGTCATCCTTCACATTTTCGCGAGGTATTTGTAAATGAAACTGTCGTATCTAGACACCAAGCCAAGACAGTGGCCTCCAACTAATTTCTTGAAACATGAAAGAAACATGAAAGAAAAATCTAAGAAGAATAATGAAAAACAAATGGGCTTGGAAAAATTGCATTGCGGAGAAAGAGCATCTCAACCTCCACAAAGGAGCCCATAGGTAAGACATTACAAACCATTGTATGTCATGAACACCATGCCCAAAAGTTTACCCCACGCCATCTCACATACACACATGACTAGGATAGGATCCACCTAGGAAACACCCTAGACATAGGATTTATTGACCCAATAGGGCATCTTGAGACCCTTCCTAAACCTAAATTTCACAAGTTTTATAACATCCTTGAGAATTTGTTTGTTTTAGGGGAGTTTGATGCACATGTTTGAGTGATTTTATTACTAGATGTGATTTACTTGCTATGATACTTGTGACTCAGGGAAATCTAAGGGCGTACTTGTTTTATTTGTGAGACTTTTCTCAGTGAATAGATATCCAGGAGGAGATGACCAATTCAGACCTTAATGAGGGCCTAAATCCCATGGATGCACCTTGAGACCCCAGGCTTGGGGAAAGATAGCGATGAGCAGTTTGCACAATTAAGGAAGAGGATGTTTCCTTTGGAGTCACTTTGGCAGGCCTAGACGATGAATTTCCACCCTTCCCCACCTAGACGTTGGCCTTTGGAGACCTTAGACATCACCCTAGTATCCCATGACGTCACCTGGGGCTAGGGTTTGACACCTGGACATGTTGGAATATAATTCTGGCATGTGTGGCATTGAGGATGGCCTTTGGAGGCCTAACACTCAGGTAGATGACCTCAACGTCTCATGAAGGCCTAACGTTACCCTAAACAGGATAACGTCACCCTCTTTAGGGTTTACTTTATGAAATTAATTTATTTCTAATTTTAATGAGCAAATTGACATGTAGGCTCAAAACTGTGTAAAGACACAATTGTTGGGTAATTAAGCCAGGATTTTCCATATAAATATGGTTGGCTAAATTTATTTTTACATCATAACTCACCTCTCACAAGAGGGGGACTGAAATTGGCACCCTTTTGGGGGTACTTGGCTGAAATTTTGAGGAACACTTGATTGGAGACTTGCTTGGATTCATTTTGGATCATTTCTTGGTGGAATTTTGGCAAATCTAGGGTTTTTTATGCTTGATTGTTCTTAGTGAAGTAAGTAAATTGAAATTTTCATTTCATGATAAATGTTTATTGTATGTTTACTTGTTCATATTCAATATTATGAAATTTCTTTCTTGAAAACCCTAGGAGTAACAAACATAAGATGTTCCTTTCTTTCTCTTTGTTTTCTAGTCTTTCCTAAGATGATCTTGTCTAGACAAACTTATAGAGCCCTAAAGTGCTATCACTTTAGAAGCTTTGTCTAGTTCTTATTGAATTAAATAAATTTCAAGATTATAAGGATAGGAGAAATCGTTAGGGCCTAGAAGTTCCTACACCCTAGTTGTACCTTCTCTTAAGGGTTTGGTACTTGAGGACTTAAGGTGCTACTCCTCAAGCTTCCACCTTTTCATCTCTTAGACAAGTATAATCATGGTTTATTTCTCCAATTTATTATACTGATATAATTGACTCCATAAACACTAAAAGGCACTAGTTCTCACTTCTCTCTTGTTGGAATATTGATCAAACACTCAAACCTTATTCTCTCAAGCCTGTGCTAACTAAGTTTAACACTAACTTAGCCTAGATCTCTAACTTTATTGTTGTTTTTATAAATGTTTGCTACAGCCATATAAATGCAACGAATTTTCTGCGTACACTAAGCTAACTCATAGCTAACTTACTCAGAACTTGCTTGTGACAATGGATAAGGAATCTACTTGATATATGCTCAATTTTCACTATCTTTTCTAGCAATTTTGAGCACTAATTCTTGTGTTTTTCAAAATTTACTTTTGGTTGTTATTAACCATCATCTAACTGTAATTTTTCTTCAGCCATCATATAATTTCATTTTCTATCGTTTTTTGAGGCTTTCCTATCATTTTTTTACATGAAATTGCCACATATATGCTTTGTTGTTCTTATTTCGTGCATGTACACAAATTACAGTTCTTTACCTCAATTTCTTAGATGCAAACTTTGTTGACTTTGCTGAATAGTGAGAGGGGGGGTATTTCTTGACATAACCTTATCCTCCCTATCCCTTTAGGCCATCAGAGACGCCTCCCCTAGGGTAGACCTCTTACTATGCCTAAAACTTGGGGATATCCTACTGAGGTGACAGTGGTAGGACATCATGTTTGTTACGCTAATATCACTCACTTGCCTTTGGCTTTGGGCGAGTACAAATTGTGTGATAACAAAAACCATAGGCTCAAAATGTTGATTCAGTGGAAAAGGTGGATGGCCACCAAAATCTACTTGGATCACCTTTATTCTCCCTCCATATGCAACTTTGGTTGCATTGATGTTATTGCTTATTCTTATATTTTTTCTTCTTCATATTAGGATTGTTTTTTATCTTATTCTTTGTATGAAGAAGTAGAAAATGCCTACTCATTGTTATCTTCACCATATCATGTGCATCTTTTCTTCTTGTGGCAATGAACCACTTAGTTCATCAAATGAGAGATAGAGTTCCAAGCCAAACTCAAGTTGGTCATAAATATTTTATACTTCTAAGAGAATCCATTCAAATCTATAAATACAAACTCTTTATCTTCTACCTTTTGGTTAATCATTATCAATGGATCTTTGATATCTGTTAATTTCGATAAAATCATGTGAATTGCTCTCCTTTAATGATCCAAAGGATATATAGCTTGTTTCTCAACTTTAGCACTTGAATCTAATACAAGTTCTTTAGGATTACTAAAACCTTATGAGCACAATAGGTATGCTAAATTGACACAATGATGTAAACTAGGCAATTACATAGCATCCTTTTTTCTTGCTTCATAGAATTTCAACTCAAGTTTGTTTGTAGAAGGTTTTTCATGTTTTTCCACCAATTTTAACAACTTCTTACTCATGAGTATATTTTGAATCTTATACTTCCATATCGCATGATTTTTTTCATCAAGCTCTACATCTAGGATTACAAGTCTAGTCATGGATGTGATATCTTCAGTCTCCCCGTCTTATTGTGCACTATTCTCAACATTTCTTATAAGTGTAAAGTCTTTACCATTGTATGGTGTAAGAGAAGGTGTTTTATTTTTAAAAACAGGTTTCTTGGTTTCTTTCCTTCTTTACAATTATTTTCTAATATGTATAAAATAATTATCTATGTATGTGTAAAAAACTATATATTTGATTTTAAAAATTTGTTTTATTTTTTCATTAAAATTGATATAACAATAATAATAATAATCTAATTTTAAGGTCACAACCAAGCCAGAAACCAAATTGGTGTATGGGACCCCCTTGTTTGTGGGACAAAGGACCCCCTCCACGGAGTGATTTGACTACTAAATTCTATGGATGTATACATACCCTACTTGTGTTCTTAACCATTAGACTATATATAAACAAATTAATAAAATACTTTAAAAATGATTGTAAAAAAAATTCAAACTTTAATATATTTTATAATGATTCAATTCAATATACAATTGAACATTAGGCTTTAAAATAATATGAAACCATTTATCAATTTGGAATTCCTTCATTTAGATTATATTTTAAATTAATAAATTATTTATAAATTTTATGGCATTAATAATTTTTAATTTAAATATTTTTAATAAAATAAATATTAAATTTTTAATTTAATATTTAAATTAAAAAGTTATTTATTAATTTTATATTTAAACAAAAAATTTATTTACCATTATCCTTCTGTTTTGTTCGCCAAATATGGATAATCAACGCTTTTTTTAGTTTTTCTTTTTATGGATGAATCATGATAATAGTGGCATTTGATTTTGATGCTTTTGTTATTTTTAACTTAAAATATCGTTTAGGATGATTATAAAACATGTTACTCTTTTAAATGCACCAGCAAGTTTAGAGAAAAACAAAAAAATCTGGCACTATGTGAATTAAAATCAGACTTGCAAGTTTTCCATAATGCCAACGTCTCAAACCGTGGTGGGAGGAACCAGCTTTGCACGGTATGTAGAGGTTTACCTGTAACTACACGCATACAACCTTTCATTGTCCCTCCTACTTTCCATGCTTCAGTCTACCACATCGAATGATAAATGTAGACCTCGGGTGATCAGGGGTTCCCCGAAAGACCTGTATTCATAGTTCTCTCTTAGAATCTATTAGCAGACATCTATGCTTCCCAAGATCGACACAGTCTTTGTCCTTTGCAAGCACTTGACTGGGGATGTCACAGTCATAATTTGGTACAAGAAATATTGGGATATCGGGCTGATATTATGTGTCTACAAGAGGTGCAATCCAACCATTACATGGAGTTTTTCTTGCCCATGTTTAGAAAATATGGTTATGAAGGGTTTTATAAGAAACAAAATAACAAATACACAGCCATAGTAGATGGTTGTTCTACGTTTATCAAGTGGTATCGACTCGAATGCGTGGAGAAAACTATCATTGAGTTTGGATATTTATTAAAACTTGTGCCTATGGCCAAAATGTGTTCAGAGCCCAAGAAGTGGAGTGAATTAGCAAAAAGACAATTTCATAAGGACAACATAGCCCAGATTATAATGATGAATTTCAAATCTTATGGAAAGAAAAACAGTTCAGATCGTGTGTTTGCATAGAGAATACACATAGTGAATACGACAACAATATAACTGGGCATTCATGGGAGAGGGAACAGGAACCCGTGAAGACCAATGGATTGTGGACTGTTTTTCGAGATGAAAAATCCATTGTTGAATGGTGTTCTTCAGTACTGGGAAAGGGAACAAGAACCTGTGAAGACCAATCACACAAGAAAGGACATGTACATATATATTTTTGGGAGGTGGTTGATCTAGATCGATCACAATGGTATGAATGAAAAACAATATAAGGCACTCATGGATTCCATTCAGTTAGAACATCAAACAATGCAATAGTTGAAATATGGATGAGAAAACTATCTTGCTTATGTGGTCCATGTAGTATTAATGAATTTGATGATTGTGAATCGATAGACTGGGTTGATAGATGGGATCATGTATCACTCCACATTGTTCAATGTATAACTATGGAATTATCCCAATTGGAGGAGGACCAATCAAGTATTTTAGCAGATTATGATGATGTCTCAGATCTCATACTGTCGAGTTTGTTGAATCCTTCTATTAAATTTTGAATAACCAAAATGAATGTGTTATTCTTTGGTCATTTAGTGGACTCACATTTTGGCACTCCTTTTTTGCAGGGCATATATACGCAGTGGTTTCCCCAAGAGATAATGAATGGGCACTAATGATTAGTTGGCATGATGCTTAGAGGGAAGTCAAACCCTTATGTAATCAGTAACAGTCTCTGAAAGCATTGAATTTTCGATAGGGTCAATGGTTATTAAAGGATAATATATGACACGGGATGAAAGAACACGAAAGAAAGGTGGTTATGTATTTCAATATTATAAACCAGGTCAAGTTGTATACAACTTTACAAACTCATCAAAGGTACGACACTTCTTACCTTACTCTGAGCATGAGAAGTTAATGGAAACTGTAAGTATTATAAGTGATCCTAATGGTCTACTTGAATGACCATCTAGGTATCTAAAACAAATAATTTTGGCTTCATGTTGACTCCTATTAAAACATTTGTAATTTTGTTAAAATATACCCATGTCATGCCTTGCTTTGTCATGCCTTTCTTTGTCATGCCTTTCCTTGCCTTGCCTTCACTTGTCATGTTGTTCCTTTCCTTCACTTTCCATGCCATGTCATTGCTTTCCTTCACTTTTATTTCCTTTTCCATGCCATGCCATGCCATTCCATAGCATGTCATGCCTTGCCTTCACTTTCCTTTCCATTCATGCCTTCCCTTCACTTGCCTTGCCTTTCCTTCACTTGTCTTTCATTTTCCATGCCATGTCATTTCATTCCATAACATGCCATGACTTTCCTTCACTTGCTTTGCCTTGCCTTCACTTTCCTCGCCTTGCCTTTACTTTCCTTTCCTTCACTTGTCTTGCCTTTTCCATTCCATGCCATGCCATGCCATTCCATAACATGCCATGCCTTTCCATTCATTCCTTTCCTTCACTTTCCTTTCCTTGCCTTCACTTTCTATGATGGTTTCATTGGTTATATGACTACACCTAACATTCAACCAACAGGTAAGTAGAGGAAGGTAGGCATTTGCATCCATTCTACATACCATTGCATATCATTCTAGTATAGTTATAATTTCATTTACATATTTTTTTTAATTCATTTGTATATATGTATGCTCATGATCATATGTTAGATTAGTGTTTTGACTTTTATTTTGGTTTTATATCATATACGGACAAAGGGTGATATCACCACCCTATATATTACTGATATCTTTTATTGAGATTTAGTAGGAACATGCCATACTAGAGATGTTGATGTTCTCATGCACTCTACAATGAGCAATGTCCCCAAGTAGGAGCCAGATGTTACCCCCAACCTAGTGGTAACTAAGGATATCATGTATCGAGGCCCATGGGTTGTGTACATGGAGTGTCGAAAGCAAGATGGACAGAGCATAGCCCTGGAGGGACCCTTAATTTCATGGATGCATCCTACACATAACCAATGGCAGCATACACCACACTGGCCTAGATCCCACAAGGAAGTAGGTCTTTCTCCATGAGGTAATGAGTCCAAGTATCATGGTATGTATCACTCTGATATTTAAATAGTTTGAATATGTTGCAAAGGATCTTTCTTTATTTCATAACATTTTCTTGGAATTTATGCTCTTTTCCTTATTTAAACCTGAGGGGGGTGTTATCGTGTCCTAGTAAGTTGGTTTCCCTTGGGAATGGGTTGTTATTGGGTGGTTCCTTGAAAATACATCGTCCATTCCCTACCATACTTGTCACTTTCCATACCTTTTCTCTCCATCTCCCTAGCCTTTTGGGATCTTCGGGTGTATTGACCCAAGAAGGGATTGTACCTTACGTCATGGGAAGAAGTGGATAAAGGCATAGAGGGTAAAAGTAGTTGTAAAAAGATAAGATGCAAACATAAAACCTTTGAGATGTTACACCCAGGGATCCTTGAGAAAGAAATGAAATGCTTCTCTGTAAGAAATTAGCGACCTACAAAATGAATGATAATCAATACTCAAGGTGTTAATTGGGGATAAAGGTCTCATCACAAGTTGTCCTATCATGATCATAGGTATTTAGTGGTATAACATTACCATCATCTAGTCACCAATACAGGGTCGTGGCCCTCAGTTACATGATTGAGGGAAAGGGGGTCTCATCACGAGCCAACCTTTACATTTTCATGAGATATTTTTGAATGACAATGTCATATCTGGACACCAAGACAGGACAGTGGCCTCCAACTAATTTCTTGAAACATGAAAGAAACATGAAATTAAAAACTAAGAAGAAGAATTAAAAACAAATGGGCTTGGAAAATTTTCATTGCGGACAAAGGGCATATCACCCTCCACAAAGGTGCCAATAGGTAAGACAATACAAACCCTAGTATGTCATGAACCCCATGCCCAAAAATTTATCCCACACCATATCACATACACACATGACTAGGATAGGCTCCACCTAGGAGACACCCTAGACCTGGGAGTTATTGACCCAATAGGGCATCTTGAGACCCTTCCCAAACCTAAATTTGGCAAGTTGTATAACGTACTTGAGAATTTTTTCAGTTTAGGGGGGTTTCATGCACATGTTCAGTTGATTTTATTATTAGATGTGATTTACTTGCTATCATACTTGTGACTCATGGAACCCTGGAGGGAGTACTTGTTTTCTTTATAGGAATTTGCTCAGTGAATAGATATTCATGAGGAGATGACCAGTTTGGACCTTAATAAGGGCCTAAATCCCATGGATGCACCTTGAGACCCTAGGCTTGGGGCAAGATAGTGATGACCAATTTGCACAATGAAGGAAGAGGATGTTTCCTTTGGAGTCACTATGGCAGGCCTAGATGATGAATTTCCACCCTTCCCTACCTGGACGTTGTCCTTTGGAGACCGTAGACATCACCCTAGTATCCCATGACGTCACCCAGGTCTAGGGTTTTACACATGGACATGTTGGAATAGATTGTTGTCATGTGTGCCATTGAGTATGGACTTTGGAGGCCTAACGCTCAGCTAGATGACCTCAACGTCTCATGGAGGAGGGCTAACATCACCCTAGATAGGATGATGTCACCCTCTTTATGGTTTACTTTATGAAAAATAATTTATTTCTAATTTTAATGAGAAAATTGACATGTAGGCTCAAAAGTGTGAAAAGACACAATTGTTGGGTAATTAAGCCAAGATTTACCATATAAATATGGTTGGCTAAATTCATGTTTACATCATAACTCACCTCTCACAAGAGGTGGACTAAAATTGTCTCCCTTTTTGGGGTACTTGGCTGAAATTTTGAGGCACACTTGCTTGGAGACTTGTTTGGATGCATTTAGGATCATTTCTTGGTGTAATTTTGGCAAATCTAGGGTTTTTTATGCTTCATTATTCTTGGTGAAGTAATTAAATATGCAATTTTAATTTCATGATAAATTTTTATAGTATGTTTACTTGTTCATATTTAAGATTATGAAACTGCTTGCTTGAAAACCCTAGGAGTAAGAAACATAAGGTGCTTATTTCTTGTTCTTTGTTTTGCTAGTCTTTTCTGAGAATATCTTGTCCATACAAACTTCTAGAGCCCTAAAGTTATAGCACTTTAGAAGATTTGTCTAGTTCTTATTGCATTAAATATATTTCAAGATTCTAAGGATAGGAGAAATTGCTAGGGCCTAGAAGTGTCTACACCCTCATTGTACCTTCCCTTAAGGGCTTGGTACTTGAGGACTTAAGGTGCTACTCCTCAAGCTTCCACCTTTTCATCTCTTAAACAAGTATAGTCATGGTTTATTTCTCCAAGTTATTGTATTGATATAATTGACTCGATAAACAGTGAAAGGAACTAGTTCTCACTTCTCTCTTGTTGGAATATTGATCAAACACTCAAACCTTATTCTCTCAAGCCTATACTAACTAAGTCTAACACTAAATTAGCCTATATATCTAACTTTCTTGTTGTTGTTATAAATGTTTCTACATCCATCTAACTGCAGCAAATTTTCTCCATACAATAATCTAACTCATAGCCAAGTTACTCAGAACTTGCTTGTGACAATTGATAAGGAATCTACTTGATCTATGCTCAATTTTCATTGTCTCTTCTAGTAATTATGAGCACTAATTATTGTGATTGTTAAAATTTACTTTTGGTTGTTATAAACCATCATCTAACTATAGTTTTCCTTTAGCAATCATATAATTTCATTTTCTATCGTCTTTGGAGGCTTTACTATCATTTTTGTACATGAAATTGCCACATATATGCTTTGTTGTTCTTGTTCCGAGCATGTACACAAATTGCACTTCTTTGCCTCAATTTCTCAGACGTAGACTTCGTTGACTTTGGTGACCAGTGAGAGGGGGGGTATTTTTTGACATAAACTTAGCCTCCCTATCCCTTTAGGCCACCAGGGATGCCTCCCCTGGGGTAGACCTCTTACTACTCCTAAAACATGGGGATATCTTACTGAGGTTATAGTGGTAGGACATCATGTTTGTTACGCTAATCTCCCTCACTTGCCTTGGGATTTGGGCGAGTACAAATTGTGCGAAAAAAAAACCATAGTCTCGAAATGTTGATTCAATGGAAAAGGTGGATGGCCACTAAGATCCACATGGATCACCTTTATTCTCCTTCCATATGCAGCTTTGGTTGCATTGATGTCATTGCTTATTCTTATATTTTTGTTTATTTATATTAGGATTGTTTTTTATCTTATTCTTTGTATGAAGAAGTAGAAAATGCCTACTCATTGTTATCTTCACCATACCATGTGCATTTGTTCTTCTTGTGGCAATGAACCACTTAGTTCATCAAATGAGAGGTATAGTTACAAGCCAAACTCAAGTTGGTCATAAATATTTTATACTTCTAAGATAATCCATTCAAATTTATAAAGACAAACTCTTTATCTTCTAACTTTTGGTTGATCATTATTAATGGATCTTTGATATCCTTTAATTTCAATAAAAGTGTGTGAATTGCTCTCCTTTAATGATCTAGAGGCTAGATAGCTTGTTTCTCAACTTTAGCACTTGAATCTAATACAAGTTCTTTAGGATTACTAAAACCTTATGAGCACAATAGGTATGCTAAATTGACACAATGATGTAAACTGGGCAATTACATAGCTTCATTATTTCTTGCTTCATATATTTTCAACTCAAGTTTTTTTGTAGAAGGTTTTTCATGTTTTTCCACCAATTTTAACAACTCCTTGTTCATGAACGAATCAGTTTTTTTTAATGAACAAATCATGATAATAGTGGCATTTGATTTTGATGCTTTTGTTATTTTTAACTTAAAATACAGTTCATGATGCTTATAAAACATGTTACTCTTTTAAATGCATCAACGGTTTTAGAGAATAACACAAAAAGTTGGCACTTTGCAAAGTAAAATCAGATTTGCAAGTTTTCCATCATGCCAACGTCTCAAACCGTGATGGGAGGAACCAACTTTGCACGGTATGTAGAGGTTTACCTGTAACTACAGGAACACAACCTTTCATTGTCCCCCTATTTAGTCGGTGGGCATACTTTCCATGTTGCAGGCTACCGCGATGAATGATAAACGTCAAGACCTTGGGTGATCAGAACAATAGGTTACAATGGGTGAAAG
>SNQJ01S0041280.1:80199-94337 GCA_010110895.2 Picea sitchensis | reverse complement strand
TTTAGATGTGTATCTCTCTCCCTATGTATATGTTTACTTTGTAGGTGTTGAATTGAAATGTTTAACTTGATTTTGATCAACCACGTTTGTCATTTCGCATGTGATCTCCATTTAAAGGTTGTAGTAGAGCTTGGGATTAAAATGTGTTCTCATAAAACATTCATTCTCCCTAACTTCTTCCAAATTGATATGTGAACAACCAACATTCAATTTACGATTTTGATTATGTTCATTTATAATTTTCCCTAAGTTCCTTGCCAAACTTCACAGATAATATATTTTAGTTTTCCATTGCTCACATATATTTTCTAGTCATTTTTCAACGTGGTTGCCTTTATTTCCTCCCTTATTACTCAGGTTGATGGGAATCATTACTTGATTATTTACCCAAATTTTGAACACATGAACTTCTACCAGCTTGCAATCTGTTTGTATTCAAAAGTGGCACTACTATTAAAACTACTAAACTAACTAGTAAAAATAATAGGAAAAGTAAAAGGATCAAAGATTCAATTAACTAATAATAAGAGGAAAAATAACATAAGTAGTGGGGACACCTACACACCCCAAAGTGAATTGCACTTACAAAACTAGAGGGGGGTGAAGGATTTATATAATAAGAGAGTAAAAACCTAACTTAAAAAGCACAAATTATGAATTGATTAGTCTCCTAACAATATGATAGGCGCTTTTTTTCAGATTTGTAATGGACGAATCGTGATAAAAGTGGCATTTGATTTTGATGCTTTTGTTATTTTTAACTTAAAATACCGTTCATGATGCTTATAAAACCTGTTACTCTTTTAAATGCACCATGCAGAAGACAGCAAGCATGAGCACTCTGAATATACTGCAATTTGCAATTTTAGAGATGGACACAAAATGTTGGCACTAAGCGAAGTAAAATCAGATTTGTAGGTTTGCAGACACTGCCATCATGCCAACGTCTCAAACCGTGATAGGAGGAACCAACTTGGCATGGTATGTAGAGGTTTATCTGTAACTACAAGCACACAGCCTTTCATTGTCCCTACAACTTGGCTTAATCGATGGGCATATTTTCCATGCTTCAGGCTATCGCAGCGAATGATAAACTTCAATACCTCGGGTGATCAGGGGTTCCCGGAAAGCCCTGTATTCACAGTTCTCTCTTACAATCTATTAGCAGACATCTATGCTACCCAAGATCGGCACCGTCATTGTCCTTTGCAAGCACTTGAGTGGGGATATCGCAGTCAGAACTTGGTAGAAGAAATATTGGGATATCGGGCTGATATTATGTGTCTACAAGAGGTGCAATCCAACCATTACATGGAGTTTTTCTTGCCCATGTTTAGCCAATATGGTTATGAAGGGTTTTACAAAAAAAAAATTAACAAATACACAGCCATAGTAGATGGTTGTGCTACGTTTTTCAGGCGGGATCGACTCGAATACATGGAGAAAACTATCATTGAGTTTGGCGATTTAGTAAAACATGTGCCTGCCAAAATGTCTTCAGAGCCTGAGAAGTGGAACGAATTAGCGAAACGACGATTTCGTAAAGACAACATAGCCCAGGTTATGATGCTGAATTTCAAATCTTATGGCAAGAAAAGAAGTCCAGATCATCGTGTTTGCATAGCCAATACACATATTCATTCTCAACCTGCTAACAGCGACGTCAAACTATGGCAGGTCGATTACCTACTAAAGACTCTGAAGGAATTAGTCTGTAAGTAGGAATCGAAGGTCAATGATTGTATTCCCCTGGTACTATGTGGAGACTTCAACTCTGTGCCAGGTAGTGTTGTCCACTCTCTTCTAGAAAATGGTAGCGTTGATCCTACTCACGAGGATTTGAAGGTGGATCCATGTGGGGTGTTGCAACCTACGGCCATGTTCCAGCATAACCTTCCATTGGCCAGCGCTTATTCTTCTTATAATTCCCACTCTCCACTAATGGGCTGTGCTGGAGAGCCTAAATCCACAACGTTTGCATGTGACTTCAAGGGAACCTTAGACTATATATTTTATAGTCGACCTCATTTGAAGGTTGAGTCATTGTTGGAGCTTATTGGTGAGACCGCTGTTGGGCCGAACTCTTCACTTCCTTCGTATGTTTGGTCGTCTGATCACATTGCACTTCTTGCACAGCTTCGGTGGTGTAGCTCCTCCTCCTTCTATCGCACTTCAACTGCCACGTCAGATGAGATAAACCCAGATATTTAACTCTACTCCTCCGACATTATCAAACCAGATCTGTGGTTCTTTGGCATTATGTATGTGACATGTAATTTTTTGGGATTATGTAGCTCTTGGGATTAAAACCAAAGCGTTTCTCCAATGCTCTCTGTTCTGTATCTTACATCTTGTTATTTCACAATAAAAACGTTGGCTGCTTCTCTTTAGTGTTCTGGCAGTTGTCATCCTAATGACTCTTATAATTTAAACAGAGATTTGTGAGAATAGATGGAAGCATTTTGTCCTCTACGAAAACAAATATTTGTTAGTAGGTGGAAAAATAGTCTATAATATTTTGGATATATCATTATGAATAGTGAAAATAATTTTAAAAATCTAAATATGTAAGTGATACTTATTTATAAATATTTAAAATAATTTTAAAAATTTTAATATATAGGTTTTTACCATTAATAATATTAATAATAAATCTTTTCAATAAAAAAATATGTATAAGGTATTTAAAACATTTCAAAAACCTATAAAAAATTTAAAAAATTAAAAAAATACATTATAAACTAAAACCATTATTTTGTTTCACAATTTCATTTTTGAATTTTAAATCACATATTTAACATAATTTCCATTTTTCATTCATTACTACTGAAATAGACCCCATTGTGTTTTTCAATTTGTATCTCATCTCAAGATGAAAAACCTTAACTTTAACCTATGTATTTAATCTCTATGAATTTAATAATACTAAATAAAAAATTTAATAATATTGAATAAATTATTTTCATCAAAGAATTTCATTTCGAAAGCATTCCTTATTCATAAGCTTGAAATTACATGTGAATGTTTTAGGTTTCATTTTTTAAATCCTTGTCTTGTATTGAAATTCTTCTTATTTCAATGTCAAGTGTCTTCATAAAATGAAAGTGAGTTAGTTTATGTAATTAAGGATTTTACATTATTCAATTTGACAAGCATGTTACCATAGTTATAATTCTACAAAACATTTAACGAGTTAAGTTATAATTTTAGTAAAATTTCACACAAAATTTATCTAGTAGTTTCAAAAATCCTCCAAATTGTAAAATAATGTTAAGTTTAGAGGACATAATGACTTAAACTTTACCATTTAATATTAATTTCATGTATTTAGTCTTTTAAATTTTTCATTATACTATGTTACAAATTTAAGGAAATGAACAAAACTTTGATATGAAAATTTACTTTAGCAAACTCACAATTTCAAATTGTTAATTTTGAAATTTAATAAAAATAACAAAACTTTGATATCATGTGAGAATTTATTTTAGCAAACTCACAATTTCAACTTGTTATTATACTAGTATTTTTTGAGGCATGTTAGTAAATGTTTTTTACATGTCCTTTTTTTCCAAAATGTAATAGTGTAATAAGTAGCCCCAATATGTTAATCTACTTGTAATCTGGGATGTTGAGTACACTTCTAGGATTAACAATGAGAAGGACCTTGTGTTGTTAAATGCAGACAAATAAAATTGCAAGCATATAGACAACTAATTAGTAGCAACTGCAACAAGTGATATTGAAGTTGCTCTTATATATTAGTGGTATGAATTGGTTATCTGATGCAGACAGTTTCCAACGTCATCCGCTCACAGGATCGATCAATCTCTTCATGAACCGAAGCGGCTCATTTGATTCCCTGCTGGAATCTTCGATGAGTACCCGATCCACAAGTCCTTATCCTTCCTCACAGCCTTCTATACTCCGGCCGCCGCCCTTTCCTTAACAGGGAAAATATACTATCGATCTTCTGGGTTTCGCGATCCTTGATGTCACAAATCTCTGTCCCCGCGATCTCCCAATCTCCGATGAGCAAATTCATCGATGCGCCTTTTACGCATTAGCCCCCCTGGCTATAATCCTGGCCCATATGACCACTATCCATGTGACCGCAGCCTTACCTCTCGACAGGGTTTCAGACATCACAATGCCGAAATGCACTTGTCCTCAGGATTCGCGATCCGTCGAATCCCAATGTGCCGATATGATGACAGCTGGCCCCCACAATGGAGCTTTCCACCCTTTCGGGGTTTCGGACTTTTCCATTCCGAAGTGTATGGACTTCTTGTCCACGGGATTCTCGATATCCCGATTCCCGATTCTTCGACGTGGCTCTCCTATCGGGACCTTTCCTGAAGATCTCGCTTTCTGCCACGCGTCCCTTCAAGATGGACGGTCTTGATCTCCTCTCGCGATTTCGAGACTTCTAATGTCCCGAATGCCTCGTCTTCAGGACTCGCAAAATGCCGAACTCTGATGTGCGAAAGTACCGATGGGCGCTCGATCTCTGCCATGCGTCTCCACAAATGGATGGCTCAGATCGTTTTCGGGACTTTTCCCATGGAAATCCCCGATCTCCTGTGCGCTTACTCCAGAGGCTAAACCCCGCGCGTCTTCACCCGATCCAACGGCTGACGGGTATCTGAGTGAGATCTGACGGCTCAAATTCTCCTCTTCTATGTGCTTCTCCTGCTCCTTCCTGGACGTAGAAATCTTAACGGTCCAAAATCTGTCGGCCCATTCGCTTGCAGTTGTTCTCCCTCCTGAGCTTCTACGCTTTCTTCCCAGCCTTGCGAAAATTCACCAAAACTCAAAGGCCTCAACCTTTGTCCTCTTTTTCCTCTGCGAGCTCTACGAATTCGAGTCCTCACCTGCGTTCTCAATAATGTTGTTCCTCCTGAGTTTTCACTTCTGAATCCCCAAGAGATTCTTGGACTTCTGCGCCTATGCAGAGTCTTCACACACACACAGTGCTATCTCTGCTGAGATTTTCCAAGTACTCAGACCCCTAAGGGATTTTGTCCTTCTTTCTTCTCCTGCAAATGGAGAAATATGGATGCCCTCCTGGATATCCCTCTGCTCAAGCAACCTCTTGCTGAGTCTGCAGGGTGTTCAGCAACCCTGTGAAGATCCCTCAGGGGATTCTTCCTTCAAAATACAGAACTCAAAGAGTTCTCTTCTCTTCTCTGTGCCTGTCTGCACACCTACTCAATACCCACCTGGCAGAGTATCTTCTCCCAGAACGTTCAACAGTTTTGTACTCTTCTATGCACCTATGCACCTGCTCAATGCCCACTTGGCATAGCTTCACAGAATCCTCAATGATCCTGATTCTCCTGAACTCACAGCAGAGTTCTTCCCCTGTGCACTCCTTGCACCTGCTCAATGCCCACTTGGCAGAGCTTCACAGAATCCTTAGTGATTCTGATTCCTCTTTCTGGACTCACAGCAAAGTTCCTCCAAATGCACTACTATGCATATGCTCAATTCCCACTTGACAGAGATTTACAGAACTCCTCAGAGCTTTTGTCTGCAATTGTGTATCTCCTACACAACCTTGCCTCCAAGGTGTTTAGCAACCTTGAGGTCTTCCCTGAGTTGTTGATTCCATTTATTGTGCTGCAGCACGTCTTTGTCTGAAACCGCAGTATTCAAAAATGCATCCTCTGTGCATGGCTATCAGAACCTGCAACGTTCTGTCACACCCTCCTGGTATGAAGCCTCAAAGACCTTCACCTGAAATTAGACACACTCCTGCAAATGCAAACCTACAACATACATCTACAGGATATATAAAGAACACTCACAGACATCCATTTAACACACAGTAATGCAGGAAAAACTGCTCTTTGTATTAAATATGGCAAATGCATGTTTATACAAGGTGTTCCTGAGCACGGCCTGTAACAAGGTCTCGGCTCCTCTCCTCTCTACCTCTTCTCCTCTCTACCTCTCCATACCATTACCATCCCCCAAAGATATTTTACATGAGGAGTCTCTTAGAGCGCTTCCCTCCAACTTACCTACCCTATTCAATTACATTGAATGGGTTGTCTAGTCCAACATCTGGATATAGATCTCAGCCTTACAAACTTTTAAGGCCTTCTTATCTATAGCCTGCGCAAAGGCATGGCTCTATGGCTCAACAGCCTAGACATTTAATTACATTCAATTACAAAATTGAAGATGAGGGTTGTGCCTCTCTTCACCTTGAATGCACGCGCTTGTCACGGATGGTTGGCTGGTTGGATGACGTGGAGAGATGCTCCTGCATCATACTCCTCAGCTACAAAATTCATGAGCTCCTGCTCATGAGCTTCCCATCTCTGATGTTGAAATCCTCTTGGATCCCAAATCATGATTTGGAGTTGTTCATCCACTCCATCTTCCTGTTGTTTCTTTTGTGTTGCTGCTACTGCTGCTACTTCTTTCCTTCTGCTCAGCCTCTCCTCACTAGCAGTTTCTGCTGATTCTACCATCAGCCTTCTGATGTCTTCTATTACTCAGTCCAGCTGCTCCAGTGGCTGGCTCTATTCATGCAGTCCCCTCAGCTGCAAAAAATTTTGGCACATGAGCAGATCACTGTGATCTCCCATGCCTTCTTCATCAGCTTCCAACTTCACCTGTTGGATGTGCATGCCCTGCACTTTCACCCTTCTCTCCAAGGCTTCAATCTGCTCATACAGATCAGCCAAACTAATGCTATCTACTTCTTCTTCCTCTTCTTCTGCAAACACCCATGTTGCAGTCTTTTCAGTCTCCTGGCTGAAAATATTGAGCCATTCCTCAGAATGCTCATTCTCTTTTCCTTCTTGGGCAGCTTCAGATATCTGCTCCAATTCTTCCTGGACAGTCAGAGATGACTATTCTTCTACTTTTGTTGCTTCATCTACAACACAGACTTTCACCTCCTCTGAGCTAAGTGGTAGGGGTATTTCAATTTCCCCAATCATTAGAAGATTTCTCATATCTTCCTCATCTGTCAGTTGCACATGCTTATCTAAATCCATTTCTGAGCTCACCTTCTTTGTGAGATCCTCTGGTTGATTCCACCTCATCTGCTCATCCCTACCCACCTGGCAATATGGGATGCTTCCACTGTCCTCCTGGCAGATTATGAGATCTATTGATCCCACCTTCATCAGCAATCCTTGCTGAATTGACCTCACCTCCGAGTCCATGAGACTTTCAGATAGTCTCGAATGCTCATCTCTACCCACCAGGAAATTTGAGATGTTTTCACTGCCCTCCTGGCAGTCTTTGAGATCCCGCAGCGATCTCATTTCATTGCCCAGCTGGTAATGTGAAATTCCTTGGTTGTCCTTCTGACAGTCCCTGAGATCCCACAGTGATCTCAACTCATTTCCCACCTGGAAAAATGAAATTTATTCTCTAACCTCATGGAAGTTCTTGAGATCCTCAGTTGATCCCCTTTCACTCTCCTCACCGAGAATGTCATCAGTCTCTGTCCCCGCAATCTCCCAATCTCCGATGAGAAAATTCATCGATGCGCCTTTTACGCGTTAGCTCCCCTAGCTATAATCCTGGCCCATATGACCATTATCCCCGTGACCGCAGCCTTACCTCTCGATGGGGTTTCGGACATCGCAATGCCGAAATGCACTCATGCTCAAGATTCGCGATCCGCTGAATCTCGATGTGTCAATATGATGACAGCTGGCCCCCACAATGGAGCTTTCCACCCTTTCGAGGTTTCGGACTTCACCATTCTGAAGTGTATGGACTTCTTGTCCACGGGATTACCAATATCCCGATTCTCGATTCTCCAACGTGGCTCTCCTATCGGGACCTTTCCTGAAGGTCTCGCTTGCTACCACGCGTCCTTTCAAGATGGACGGTCCTGATCTCCTCTCACGATTTCGTGACTTCTGATGTCCCGGATGCCTCGTCTTCAGGACTCACGAAATGCTGAACTCTGATGCGCCAAAGTACCGATGAGCACTCGATCTCCGCCATGCGTCTCCACAAACGAACGGCTCAGATCTTTTCCGGGAATTTTCCCATGGAAATCCCCGATCTCCTGTGCGCTTACTCTAGAGGATAAACCTCACGCGTCTTCATCCGATCCAACGGCTGACGGGTATCTGAGTGAGATCCGACGACTCACGATCCCCTCTTCTGTGCGCTTCTCCTGCTCCTTCCTGGACGTAGAAATCTTAACGGTCCAAGATCTGTCGGCCCATCCGCTTGCAGTTGTGCTCCCTCCTGAGCTTCTGCGCTTTCTTCCCAGCCTTGGGAAAATTCACCAAAACTCAAAGGCCTCAACCTTTGTCCTCTTTTTCCTCTGCGATCTCTATGAATTCGAGTCCTCTCCTGTGTTCTCAATAACGTTGTTCCTCCTGAGTTTTCACTTCCGAATCCCCAAGGGATTCTTGGACTTCTGCACCTCTGCAGAGTCTTCACACACACACAGTGTTGTCTCTCCTGAGCTTTTCCAAGTACTCATACCCCTAAGGGATTTTGTCCTTCTTTCTTCTCCTGCAGATGGAGAAATATGGATGCCCTCCTGACTATCCCTCTGCTCAAGCAGCCTCTTGCTAAGTCTGTAGGGTGTTCAGCAACCCTGTGAAGATACCTCGATGGATTATTCCTTCAAAATACAGAACTCAAAGAGTTCTCTTCTCTTCTCTGTGCTTATCTGCACACCTACTCAATACCCACCTTTCAGAGTATCTTCTCCCAGAATGTTCAGCAGTTCTGTACTCTTCTGTGCACCTATGCACCTGCTCAATGCCCACTTGGCAGAGCTTCACAAAATCATTAGTGATCCTGATTCTCCTGAACTCACAGCAGATTTCTTCCCCTGTGCACTCCTTTCACCTGCTCAATGCCCACTTGGCAGTGCTTCACAGAATCCTCAGTGATTCTGATTCCTCTTTCTGGACTCATAGCAAAGTTCCTCCAAATGCACTACTATGCATATGCTCAATTCCCACTTGACAGAGCTTTACAGAACTCCTCAGAGCTTCTGTCTGCAATTGTGTATATCCTACACAACCTTGCCTCCAAGGTGTTCAGCAACCTTGAGGTCTTCCCTGAGTTGTTGATTCCAGTTCTTGTGTCGCAGCACGTCTTTGTCTGAAACCGCAGTATTCAGAAATGCATCCTCTTTGCACGGCTATCAGAACCCACAGCGTTCTGTCACACCTTCCTGGTATGAAGCCTCAAATACCTTCACCTGAAATTAGACACACTCCTGCAAATGCAAACCTATAGCATATATAAAGAACACTCACAGACATCCATTTAACACACAATAATGCAGGAAAAACTGCTCTTTGTATTAAATATGGCAAATGCTTGTTTATGCAAGGTGTTCCTGAGCACGGCATGTAACAAGGTCTCGGCTCCTCTCCTCTCTACCTCTCCATACCATTACCATCCCCCAAAGATATTTTACATGAGGAGGCTCTTAGAGCGCTTCCCTCCAACTTACCTACCCTATTCAATTACATTGAATGGGCTGTCTAGTCCAGCATCTGGATATAGATCTCAGCCTTACAAACTTTTAAGGCCTTCTTATCTACAGCTTGCGCAAAGGCACGGCTCTATGGCTCAACATCCTAGACATTTAATTACATTCAATTACAAAATTGAAGATGAGGGTTGTGCCTCTCTTCACCTTGAATGCACGCGCTTGACACGGCTAGCTGGTTGGCTGGCTGACGTGGAGAGATGCTCCTGCATCATACTCCTCAGCTATAAAATTCATGAGCTCCTGCCCATGATCTTCCCATCTTCGATGTTGAAATCCTCCTGGATCCGAAATCATCCTTTGGAGTTGTTCATCCACTCCATCTTCCTGATGTTGCTTTTGTGCTGCTACTGCTGCTGCTACTTCCTTCCTTCTGCTCGGCCTCTCCTCGCTGGCAGTTTCTGCTGATTCTACCATCAGCCTTCTGATGTCTTCTATTACTCGGTCCAGTTGCTCCAGTGGCTGGCTCTGTTCATGCAGTCTCCTCAGCTGCAAAAATTTTCGACACATGAGCAGATCACTGTGATCTCCCATGCCTTCTTCATCAACTTCCAACTTCACCTGTTGGATGTGCATTCCCTACACTTTCACCCTTCTCTCTAGGGCTTCAATATGCTCATACAGATCAGCCAAACTAATGCTATCTACTTCTTCTTCCTCTTCTTCTGCAAACACCCATGTTGCAGTCTTTTCAATCTCCTGGCTGAAAATATTGAGCCATTCCTCAAAATGCTCATTCTCTTTTCCTTCTTGGGCAGCTTCAGATATCTGCTCCAATTCTTCCTGGACAGTCACAACCAACTATTCTTCTATTGTTGTTGCTTCATCTACAACACAGACTTCCACCTCCTTTGAGCTAAGTGATAGGGGTATTTCAATTTCCCAATCATTAGAATATTTCTCATATCTTCCTCCTCTGTCAGTTGCACATGCTGATATAAATCCATTTCTGAGCTGACCTACTTTGTCAGCTCCTCTGGTTGATTCCACCTCATCTGCTCATCCCTACCCACCTGGAAATATGGGATGCTTCCACTGTCCTCTTGGCAGATTATGAGATCAATTGATCCCATCTTCATCAGCACTCCTTGCTGAATTGACCTCACCTCCGAGTCCATGAGACTTTCAGATAGTCTTGAATTCTCATCCCTGCCCACCCAGCAATTTGAGATGTTTTCACTGCCCTCCTGGCAGTCTTCGAGATCCCGCAGTGATCTCATTTCATTGCCCAGCTGGTAATGTGAAATTCCTTGGCTGTCCTTCTGACAGTCCCTGAGATCCCGCAGTGATCTCAAATCATTGCCCACCTGGAAAACTCGAATTTCTTCTCTACCCTCATGGCAATTCTTGAGATCCTCAGTTGATCCCCTTTCAATCTCCTCACCGAGAATGTCCCCAGTCTCTAGTTCACATACCTGAACCATTTCCTCTTCTGGTCCATTGAGGTTTTTTGCATACCTCATACATCCTCTTAACAGCCTACGCTATCTTTTGACCATCAACTCCTTGACTGGCCATTTTACTTTTGGTTTCTTCATGGGCCATTCATATACCCATCTCGGCTTTGCTTTCTGCTGCATCCGCAATGCAAGCTTTTCTATCTCTCTCTTTATATCAGCAAGCTCTTCATCTATATATTCTTGACTCCATAGCTCTGAGTTTTTCCTTCCAGCATATCTATGGCCTTCAATAGCCATGTTGTTGTCTCTGTCTGCTCTCCTAGCAAACCTGCCACTCACTCCTGCAAACCTAAGTGTCCCAGCTTCTCCTACAGTCCTCTTGACTGTTTATGGATTTTTGCCTACCTGCAAACAAATCCTTACAGAGTTTCAGTACTCTGTCTTCTTTTGCCTCTCTTCACCTAAAATATACAAGTGAAGTCCTGCTCTGATACCACTTGATGGAAACGGTTTCCAATGTCATCCACTCATAGGATCGATCAATCTCTTCATGAACCGAAGCGGCTCATTTGATTCCCTACTGAAATCTCCGTTGAGTACCCGATCCACAGGTCCTTATCCTTCCTCGCGACCTTCTGTACTCTGGTCGTTGCCCTTTCCTTAACAGGGAAAATATACTATCGGGCTTCAGGGTTTCACGATCCTTGATGTCACGAATCTCTGTCCCCGCGATCTCCCGATCTCCGAGGAGAAAATTCACTGATGCACCCTTTACGCGTTAGCCCCCCTGGCTATAATCCTGGCCCATATGACCACTATCCCCGTGACTGCATCCTTACCTCTCGACGAGGTTTCAGACATCACAATGTCGAAATGCACTCATCCTCAGGATTCGCAATCCACTGAATCCCGATGTGTCGATATGATGACAGCTATCCCCCACAATGGAGCTTTCCACCCTTTCGGGGTTTTGGACTTCACCATTCTGAAGTGTATGGACTTCTTGTCCACGGGATTCTTGATATCTCGATTCCCGATTCTCTGACGTGGCTCTCCTATCGGGACCTTTCCCGAAGGTCTTTCTTGCTACCACGCATCCCTTCAAGATGGTTGGTCCTAATCTCATCTCGCAATTTCATGACTTCTGATGTCCCGGATGCCTCATCTTCAGGACTCGTAAAATGTCGAATTCTAATGCACCAAAGTATCGACGGGCGCTCGATCTCCGCCATCCGTCTCCACAAACGGATGGCTTAGATCATTTCAGGGACTTTTCCCATGGAAATCCCCGATCTCCTGTGCACTTACTCCAGAGGCTAAACCCCGCGTGTCTTCACCCGATCCAACGACTGACGGGTATCTGAGTGAGATCTGACGGCTCACGATCTCCTCTTCTGTGCACTTCTCATGCTCCTTCCTGGACGTAGAAATCTTAACGGTTCAGAATCTGTCGGCCCATCCGCTTGCAGCTGTGCTCCCTCCTGAGCTTTTGCGCTTTCTTCACAGCCTTGGGAAAATTCACCAAAACTCAAAGGCCTCAACCTTTCTCGTATTTTTCCTCTACGAGCTCTACGAATTCGAGTCCTCGCCTGCGTTCTCAATAACGTTGTTCCTCCTGAGTTTTCACTTCAAAATCCCCAAGGGATTCTTGGACTTCTGCGCCTCTGCAAAGTCTTCATGCACACACGGTGTTGTCTCTCCTGAGCTTTTCCAAGTACTCAGACCCCTAAGGTATTTTGTCCTTCTATCTTCTTCTGCAAATGAAGAAATATGGATGCCCTCCTGGCTATCCCTCTACTTAAGAAACCTCTTGCTGATTCTGCAGGGTGTTCAGCAACCTTGTGAAGATCCCTCAGTGGATTCTTCCTTCAAAATATAGAACTCAAATAGTTCTCTTCTCTTCTATGTGCCTGTCTACACACCTACTCAATACCCACCTGGCAGAGTATCTTCTCCCAGAACGTTCAGCAGTTCTGTACTCTTCTGTGCACCTATGCACCTGCTCAATGCCCACTTGGCAGAGCTTCACAGAATCCTCAATGATCCTGATTCTCCTGAACTCACAGTAGAGTTCTTCCCCTATGCACTCCTTGCACCTGCTCAATGCCCACTTGGCAGAGCTTCACAGAATCCTCAGTGATTCTGATTCCTCTTTCTGGACTCACAGCAAAGTTCCTCCAAATGCACTACTATGCATATCCTCAATTCCCACTTGACAGAGATTTACATAACTCCTCAGAGCTTCTATCTGCAATTGTGTATCTCCTATACAACCTTGCCTCCAAGGTGTTCAGCAACCTTGAGGTCTTCCCTGAGTTGTTAATTCCAGTTCTTGTGCCGCAACACGTCTTTGTCTAAAACCGCAGTATTCAGAAATGCATCCTCTATGCACAGCTATCAGAACCCGCAGCATTCTGTCACACCCTCCTGGTATGAAGCCTCAAAGACCTTCACCTGAAATCAGACACACTCCTGCAAATGCAAACCTACAGCATATATAAAGAACACTCACAGACATCCATTAAACACACNCCATACCATTACCATCCCCCAAATATATTTTACATGAGGAGGCTCTTAGAGCACTTCCCTCCAACTTAGCTACCCTATTCAATTACATTGAATGGGCTATCTAGTCCAGCATCTGGATCTAGATCTCAGCCTTACAAACATTTAAGGCCTTCTTATCTATAGCCTGCGCAAAGGCACGGCTCTATGGCTCAACGGCCTAGAAATTTAATTACATTCAATTACAAAATTGAAGATGAGCGTTGTGCCTCTCTTCACCTTGAATGCACACGCTTGACACGGCTGGCTAGCTGGTTGGCTGACATGGAGAGATGCTCCTGCATCATTATCTTAAAAAAATGCATTTGTCCAGTCATTATCCCCATTACGTTTAGGTTTTAAATTGTATTAGTGTAAATATTCAACCATAAAAAATTTATAACGACCCAAGCATGGACTCTAAACCAAGAATGGGAACATATATTACATGGATTTGTGTTGGGGAAAGTTTTATTTTTAAAATTGGATGAAAAATGATTATAGACTATGTAAAATGCCTTATATGTGAAGAAAAGCTATTATTTATAAAAGTTTCAACATGACTTTCTAGTATTTTAGATAGAATGATGATTTTATCCAAAGAATCATGAATCATGAATCATGTTAGAATGGTGTTATTGTATTCTAATTTCTAACCTAGTGATTTATAAGTAAATGTCTTACACTAGTTGGGA
>SNQJ01S0041280.1:46492-80189 GCA_010110895.2 Picea sitchensis | reverse complement strand
TTTCAACATGACTTTCTAGTATTTTAGATAGAATGATGATTTTATCCAAAGAATCATGAATCATGAATCATGTTAGAATGGTGTTATTGTATTCTAATTTCTAACCTAGTGATTTATAAGTAAATGTCTTACACTAGTTGGGAGAAATCTCCCCTCAAACTTTGGTTATTGAAACTTTCTAATATTCTTCAATGGGCATCTCCTTGAATAGATGCACCCACTCAACATTGTAAGGTTTGTCCTCATTTTGATTGCATGTTTGGGTTATTACATAAACAAACTTGTTAGAATATCATTTGTGGTATTTAGATGTGTATCTTTCTCCCTGTGTATTTGTTTACCTTGTAGGTGTTGAATTGAAATGTTTAACTTGATTTTGATCAACCATATTTGTCATTTCGCGTGCAATCTCCATTTAAAGGCTATAGTAGAGCTTGGGATTAAAATTTGTTCTCATAAAACATTCATTCTCCCTAATTTATTCCAGATTCATATGTGAACAACCAACATTCAATGTAGGATTTTGATTATATTCATTTATAATTTTCCCTAACTTCCTTGACAAACTTCACAAATAATATCTTTTAGTTTTCCATTGCTCACATATATTTTCTAGTCATTTTTCAACATGGTTGCCTTTATTTCCTCCCTTATTACTCATGTTGATGGGAATCATCACTTGATTATTTACCCAGATGTTAAACAAGTGATTTCTACCAACTTGCAATGTGTTTGTATTTAAAAGTGGCACTACTATTGAAATTACTAAACTAGCTAGTAAAAATAGTAGGAAGTGAAAAAGGATTAAATATTCAATTAACTAATAATAAAAAGCCAAAGAACATAAGTAATGGGGACACCTACACACCCAAGGGTGAATTGAACCTAAAAAATAGAGGGGGTGAAGGATTTATATAATAAGAAAGTAAAAACCTAACTTAAAGCACACGAATTGATTAGGCCCTATTAAGTTTCAATTTTTATAGTATTTAAATATGATATCATAAAGAGATAATATTAAAGCATATTACAAAATTATGACATTATATAAAACAACAATTCATGTGGAGAGTCAAATGTATAATAGATATCATATGGTTAGGTACACAACTTATCCTTTATTCTCCTTTTTTTATAAGAGATTTGTTTTTGTCAAATTTGTTATTTTAGTTCATCTTTGTTATTTTTGCTAGTAGTTTTGTTTTTTATCTTGGAATAAAGAATACATCTTGTACTTGCTTCACTTGGTTTCCTTTCATATAAAATAGAACAACATCATGAACTCTAATCACATTTTTTTGTGATTTGTAGGTTTCACATAGATACTTTGATTGCCATCTATCATTTTTCTAAAACCACTCACATATGTGTACCATGTCCATGGTTGAAATAGAATATATGTACTAAGTCTCATCAAGGTTAACTTAAGTTAACTTTCCAACTTCTATTAATGAATAAGATAGAAAAACATTGTAGAACACAAACTAACAGAATGGGGTAGCTTATCTATGAAAAGAAAGAGATGTTGGATATGCTTCATTCGCAACAATATTTACATCACACTCCATTGCATGTTTAAAGTGACTCCTTCACCTCAATCATATATGAGAGAGTCAGAGGAGAACAATTCCCATGATGCATGTGGGATAAATTGGTCTAAGTTTATAAAATATCATAGGCATGTAAAACACTAGCACTTCCTAGGTGGTCACCCATCCCAGTACTACTCTAGCCCGAGTGCACTTAACTGTGGAGTTATAATGGGATTCCTTGATCCAAGAGGATTCAAAATGCTCAAAAATTGATCTTCTCAAATGTTAATGAAAATGACTCCATTGCGTAGAGCTCAGCGATAAATTTCCAACTATGCAAAAATCACCTCAAAGGGAATTTGTATGCAAAAGTTATGGCCTTCACAAGTTTGGAAAAAATAGGGAAAAAATCAAAGCATGGGTGTCATGTGGCAAGCCCATAGGATAACATGTGGTCTATCAATACAAGTTGTACAATTGACAAGATGATGTCATCCTGACATCAGCAAGATGATGTGGCAACTTGAGAGGCTGCCACATGTCACTCATTTTTTTCATTTTTAGGCACCCATGTGGACTAATAAAAATGTGCCCAACATCATCCATGCAGATGATATGGTAGGTAACATGTGGCAGGTACGGTTAGCGTTTGTATGCTAACGTGGCAATAACTGGGCAGTGATGTGGCAGAATGTTGACACGAGTAGGTGACTATACTACAAGTGTACCATCCAGAGAGAGCCACGTGGCACTCTTTGATTTTCCAATAATGGCTAAGGGAGAATCAAAATGATTGGGTTGAATGGGAATCGAACCCATGACCTATAGAGGAATATTCTAGTATATTCCAATGACTTCACATGCATGCTCCAACCGTTACGCCAACTATATCGCTTGTTATAACAAATTTGAATAATTGTATTTAAAGTTAGAGTTGTATAGAAATACACCCAAAAGGAGAGGTCGCGGGGATTGAACTCGTGACCTCCACTCACATGTTCCAATGACTTAACTCAAAGGTTTGATCATTGCCCCATGTATGTGTGTTGGTTACAACAACCAATAAAAAAAAAATTAAAGTGTAGTTATGTGTTTCCCATGTATATAAGAGGGTTGGGTGGTTGACCTATCTCTATTTAAACCTAGCCTATGACTCCTATACATCATGGAACTACATGCCAAAGAGAGGATCTGCATAGAAATTTGTGTCAATTGTATAATTATCCTCGTTTTACATGCAAGATGTGTTCATATTTTGGATTTCTCGTGAGGAATTCAGTGGTGACCTATGTTTCTGGGTTGGAGTAATAGACTTTAAGGGTGTCTTCAAATTGGCCATTGTAAGTCATCATTGTATCAAGCATTTGAGCATTGACTGTTTGGAACTCCATTATCAAACTTTGTAATGAGCTATGTTATTTGTTGTCTCTATTTATCTCTATTTTGGCACTCATTATTTACGCAAGTTACTTTTATTAGTTAATGAATTTTATGAATAAATAAGTGTTTTCACATGATATTTTTGCAAATAGTCAAGTCGATATTCATTTCTCGAATCTGGTCGGATGTTTAGTGTATGCTTATGAACTAATTGGCATCTAAGGATTTTTGAGTTGAATTGGTATCATAGTTTGTTGATATTTCGGATCAAGTTGGTATCGGAACTTGTTTGATATTTTCAAATCATGTGGTATCAAAGTTGGTTTTGATGTGTATTTGCAAGTGAATGCTTACAAGGTCCAAAACTCAAGCTTGGTGAAGGATTGTTGAAGAGTACAATCCTAATACTGGTTCCAGGTGTGCATTTCGAAAGCAAGAAATGGCTTCAATAAAAGACATGGATTCTTCTAATCCAAATCCTTTTGGTACTGAAGAGGCATTATTTTTTCGTTTAGGGAAATGAAGGCCATGGTGGAAGAAAGGTATGAATATATAAAGAAGGCTAAGAGAACTGGTGGTAAAAGTAAAGGAAAGCCACATAACTTCTAGAAGCATTTGAAAAAGCCTCATATCTTCGAGAATATGTGAAGGGAAAAGAAGAAGAGAAGCTTACATGTTCTCATTGAAAGAAGAAAGGACATGAGGAGGCAAAATGTTCGAAGTTTCATCTAGAGAGGCTACCAAATAAGTACAAGGAAAAGGGTAAACAGAAGGCTACAACCATAGTTCAGGGTCTTGAATCAGATTCTAAAGTTATAGCTATGGGAGTTAAAGGTATATTTTTTTTCTAGTTATAGTTCACATAATTCTTCTTCAAAGGCTAATGTAATCCTTGGTGGAAGGAAAACAAATGACATGTTTCATTTACAAGTTATCTCAAATCACACTAAGATCAATACACTTGTTGATAGTGGATCACAAGTAAATCTTATTTCAAAGAAAGTTGTTCAAAATTAGGGATTGGAAAGTAGGCATCATCCAATATCGTATCCTTTGAGATGAATTTGTGATAATTCTTAGGTACAAGTGACTAAGCAATGCAAGTTACAGTTTGAGATCACATACAGTTTCATTGATGAGGTAGAGTTAGATGTGGTTCCACTTGACATTTGCGGGATGGTTTTGGGAAGTCCATATTTATATGACATGAAGTCCATTTTCTACAGGGAACAGAACAAGTATCATATTTTCAAGGATGGGATTGAGTTCATTGTGAGATATTACCATATGACGATGAATTAGACAGTTGTCACTACAGGGCACATGCTAGTTAATGCTAGTATTCAGGATCAATATTTATATCCTACAGCTGAAAATAAAATAGGTCCTTTGGTTGATGTTGTTCCTATAAAGAAGGGAAAATATGTCGATGGTTCATTATGTTTCGCATCTGTATATTTAGTTTTATTGTTCAGTCTTTTACTAATTAGCGGAGTATGTTTAGTAGATGAAACAATGAATGGCGAAGTTTGTGGATTTAAAGGAATGGTTAACTTGGTCAGCAATGTTGTTTTTATGGTTGTGATGAAGCAGGTGTTGTTTATCCAATCAGGAAGGATGTATGATACTAGACAAGTGAGGCAACAATTCTATCACTTCATTTTTTAATGATCCATACTTTTGGAGTTCCAAAATTTCTTTAGTGGGGAGGTGTGATCCAGGAGGATTTGGAATGCTCAAAAATTGATATTCTTAAATTTTACTTAAAATGAATCCATTGCATATATCTCGACGATAGCTTTCCAACAGTGCAAAAATCACCTCAAACGGAGTCCATATGCAAAAGTTATGGAATTCAGAAGTTTGGCAAAAAAATGACAAAAGTCAAAGCAGGGTTGCCACGTGGTAGGCCCACTAGATTCCACGTGGTCCGTCCATTCACGTCATACAACTAACAGGATGACATCATGATAATATCAACAATATGACATGACAACACGAAAGGTTGCCATGTGTCACTCATTTTTGGCATTTTCAGGCACCCATGTGGACCAATAAAAATGTCGATGTTTGTATGCTGACATGGCAATGACTAGGCACTGACGTGGAAAAATGTTGAAGCAAGAAGGTGACTATACTACAAGTGGACCAACCAGAGAGTGCCACATGGAACTCTCTTATTAGCTAATAATGGCTAAGGGAGAATCAAAATGGTAAGGTCGAATGGGAATTAAATCCATGACCTACGAAGGAATATTCCATAATATTCTAACGATTTCACATGTATGCTCTAACCATTATGCCAACTATATCACTTGTTATAACAAACCAGAATAATTATATTTAAATTTTCAGTTGTTTAACAATAAGCCCAAAAGGGGAGGCTGTGAGGATTAAACTCAAGACCTCTACTCACATGTCCCAATGACTTAACCAATTATTTGTTATGAGAAGGATCACAACCCTAAAAATAATCATATTTGTCAACATCTTTGGCTTTCACAATCATGAGTACAATTGTTTTGCTAGCATTTATGAGCCTCTTTATTTTCCATACACTGACAAGAGATAAGTTAATTTTCATGTTGTGTGCTCTTACAATATATTCAACTCCATCTTTGGTGAGGTGATATTTGTTCTCCTCCATGAAGAAAATGGATTTCCTATCATAAAATTAAGGGATTCCCAATATTGTTCTGCATATATCAAGAGGAACTACATCCAGTTCAACCTCATCAACAAATTTAGAAGTGATAGAAAATATAAGTTTACATTGTCTGGTTACTTGTAGCTTTGCATCGTCACATACTCAACCAAGAGGATAAAGGTTATTATGAGGTTTTTCCTCCAATCCTAGTTTCTTGAAAATTGCTTCAGATATCATATTTACTTGGGAACCAGAATCAAAAAGAGTATCAACTTTTCTATGCTTAGTTATCACCCTTATGTGAAAAATATCACTTCTTTTATTTTCATAATTAGGAGACTAGATTATTAGAGCTAGTACTAGCATGAGAAGATGTTTTACCTTGTACTCTTGTAACTGTGATTTTGGTTTCATCCCCTTAATCATACCCCAAACCTTTTAAGCCTTATCTTAGGATGTAGCTTCCAACAATGAGCATCATCATGCCCTTCCCTTTTGCAATGAGAGCATGTAGGCTTCGCTTCTTCTTTCTTCACTATAGTTATCTTTTTTCATTTCCCTTTTCCTTTGAATTTTCCTTCAATGAAATTGGATGGTTGCTTATTTATGAAATCACTTTTCTCATTCTTTCCCATGGACTCAAGATGAGTGGCTTGGACACATACTTCATCTAGATTAGTGGGATTAAATAAAATAACAGTATGAAGAATATATCTATGTAAGGAACCAATGCATTTTAGAAGAGTTTCTTGAGAATCTAATGGAATATTTAAATCCAATGCTTTCTTCCTAAACTCTTCAATAAAACTTTGCACACTTTTCCCTTTTCCTTGCCTCAAATTATGCCATTCCATAATTTATTTATGTGTATATCCTAAAGGATAGAATTGTTTATTTAATGCATATGTGAATTCATACTAAGATAAAAGAATCTTACCATTATTTTGAACACCTTCTTGAAGTTTACTTTCCCCCCAAATTAGTGTTATACCTTCAATTCAAAGAGAAGCCAATTGAATCTTTACCTCTTCTTCATCAATCTATAGAATACGGCAATAAAATTTTATTTGTCGAATCTAATTATCTAATCTCTCTACATTAAGCTCGACATTATACATGGGTAAGTAAAATTTTACATCCAACTTCAACAATGGATTCTTTGGAGCAATATTCTTATGAGGAGATGGAGACTGAGATGGAGAAGGAAACTGAGAAGGAGAGGGAGGAGGAGAAGAAAGAGGAAGAGAAGGAGGAGGTGTATTTTGTGGAGGAAGATCATCCTCATTCTTGAATTGACTTTTGCATTCTCATCCTCGTTGTCCTCTTTCATTGTAGAGCTCTTCCACCATTTCCTTCACCAAAATGAATTCCTCGAAGAAATCCTCTTCAAAGTTAAAAATATTTGTTCTTCTTAGTGTGGCCATCTCTCCTCTTTGATTAAATCTCCTTCATCCCATTTCGGGATTATAAGCCTCAATTTTACCTTCTCTCTTATTGAGTCTAGACCTGGTAAGCATCCACACTCAAAAACCATGTCAAACTAGCTTTCTTGCTATGATACCAAAATTGATCTGGATATTTAATAAGCTAATTAATGACTTGATTTCTCAAAGAGTGTGAAAACCAAGACAAGTAAAACACATAAATAGACTATGAGTGGTAATAATAAGAAGCAAAGAAATAAGAATGACACAACAAGATTGATAACAGAGTTCACCCAGTGTGGGTTGCATCTTCGAGTCTACTTCCAATGGAGTGGCCTCTTTAGTTATGACTCAAAATGAGAAAATTACATCAACTCCTCAATCTCAATAGTTGGTCCTCTACTCTCTTGCAGCACATTGGCCTCCAAAAGCCTATGGAAATACCTCTCTCCTCTTCACAACCCACTAAGAGGGATAAAAGAGTCCATATCCATCAACATCTTAAAAGAATGTGACTTTAAAACAAATAACTCTTGCATGCATGACCAAAGTAATGTGTCTAGCGCACTGGTGTTTAGCCTTGTTATAAAAATTTGGAACAAAACCAACCTGGGGTCGAGCCTGCAGGCTTTGGTATTTTCGTTGATGTGAATATTTACCAAATCAAACTGATTTGGCATGGGCTTTATGGTAATTCACATCGGATTGGCATGTTAGTTGATTGGATATTGTTTAAACCATTCGTTGGCGGGAAGGTCACGGGGTCAAACTCATGGAACTCCCCTCTTTGGCATACATGATCTACTTGACTTTAACTATATAACCCTCGACTATGTTTACCAAGTTGTTTCATTGGTATGTTGGTAAATTTGTTACTTGTGTAGCCCGAAGGTTGGGGGTTCAATCCTAACCAACCACCCATTTTTCATTTAACATAGAATCTTCTTGTCCAATCAAAGGCTACCACGTGGTAGCCTTTGATTGGTCCATGTCACAATGACACAACATGACACAGACACTACCCCTCTGCCTCGATAGAGTCTCTGCGTTGACCTCCCGGTCTTAAGGATCATTCATCTATCTCCCTAAGCCAAAGTGGATTTTTCGATTCCTTGCTGGAATCTCTGTTAAAATATGATCCACAGGTCCTTCCTTTACCCCTGTCACGGCATCTGCACATGTCTGATCTCTCCCCGAAAGAAATTTTGGGTTTCGGGGTTTTCTGATTCCCGTTGTCGAGAACCTCTGTCTTCTCGATCTCCCGATCTTCGATATGTCGATTTGTCAAAACGGATTTAACTTCAGTTAGCCCCCTCGGCTATACCTTCGATTCACATGACCTCCCCTTATATGACCGCAGTCCCTTTCGGGGTTTCACGACTCAAGCGCCTGACCTCTTGGTCTCTCGACTCCCGAAGTGTCGATTCCCTAAATGCCGAAATGGCCTTGCCTTTCAGGATTTTCCCCAAAAACCTAGATTGTTGCCACGCGTCCCCTCGAGATGGATGGTCCTTGTCGTTTCGCGATTTCAAGTTTTAAAATATCGAAATGCCTATGGTTTCTTTCCCTCGGAACTCCCGAAGTTTCGATTCCCGACCTCCGATATGACGAAGTGACATCAGTTGGCCCCACAATGGAGATTTCCACCTTGTCGGGGTTTCAGACTTCATGTTTCCAAAATGCACGGGTCTCCTATCTTCAAGATTCACGAAATGTCGAACCCCAATATGCCGATGGACTTTCCTATTGGGATTTTTCTCGAATTCTTGGATTTCCGCCACGTGTCCTTCTATGATGGATGGTCCACAATCATTTCATGATTTTGCGAAATCAAATGCTGAAATTCTTCGGCATCCTGTCCTCGGGATCCCCGAATCTCCGAATCCCGATTTACCGAAATGGATTTTCTTTCGGGACTTCACTCCACTGTTCACGAAGGCTTAAACTTTGCGTAACTCCTGTCAAATCCAACGGCTGACAGGTATCTGAGTGAGATCCGATGGATCACGATCTCCTCTTCCTGTGTGCTCCTCCTGTTGGTCCCTGGACATAGAAATTTCAACGGTCTAGAATCTATTGGCTCATTCGACGGCAGTTGTACTCCCTCCTAAGCTTCTGCGCTTTCTTTCGGGACTTGGAAGAATTTCCAAAAGCCAAAGGCCTCAACCTTTTCTCCCTTTCCTCTCTGCGATCTCCATGATTTGAGTCCTCGCCTGTGCGTACAAAACCGCTATCCCTCCTGAGCTTTGGGTACTCTGAACTCGTCAAAGAGTTATGTGGCCTCTGCACTTCTTGCAGCTACGGCTTTGTGCGCTGAAAGCACTACTCCTGATCTTCTCAATTACTCAGACCCCTCGGGGATTTTGTCCTTCTTCCTTCTCCTGCAAATGGAAAATTTGGATGCCCTCCTGGCTAGCCTTCTTCTCAAGCAACCTATTGTTGAGTTTGTGGGGTGTTCAGCAACCCTGTGAAGGTCCCTTTCCTTGGACTCTTCTTCAAATTCAGAACTCAAAGGGTTCTTTTCTCCCGTGCCTATCTGCACACCTACTCAATTCCCACTTGACAGAGTATCTTCTTACAGAACGTCCCACAGTTCTGTCCTCTCCTATGCACCCTATGCACCTGATCAATGCCCACCTGGCAGAGCTCTCAGAATCCTTAGTGATTCTGATTCTTCCTAAACTCACAACAGAGTTCTACTATCTTCTGTGCACTCCTTGCACCTGCTCAATGCCCTCCTAGCAGAGCCTTACAGAACTCCTCATAGATTATGTATGCAACTGTGTTCTTCTCCACAACCTTGCCTCCTGAGGTATTCAGCAACCTCACAGCTCTTTCTCCCGAGTTGTTGATTTCAACTTTTGTGCCCACCTGGCACGCCTCTGTCTGACTCTGCGGAGTTCAGAAGTACTTCAGTGCACTAGTATTCAGAGTCCACAGCACTCTGTCACGCCCTCCTAGCATGAAACCTCAAAGATGTCTCAAGCCTGAAAATCAAACAACTCCCTGCAAACACAAATCTACAGCATACATCTACAGCATAATAAGAACACACACTGACATTCATTCAACACCAGAAATATGCAGGAAAAACTGTTGTTTATATTAAAATGGAAAATGCTTGTTTACAATGGTGTTCTTGATCACGGCCTGTAACAAGGTCTCGGCTCTTCTCTTCTACTCTCTACTTGCAGACCCTCTCCCCCATGAGAGATAAAATTACCATCCAAAGATATTTTACATGAGGGGGCTCTTAGAGCACTTCCCTCCAACCTACCTACCCTATTCAATAGCATTGAATGGGCTTTCTAGTCCAAAAATCGGATCTAGATCTCAGCCTTACAAACATTAAAGGCCTACCTACTCTAATGCCTGCACAAAGGCATGGCTCCATGGCTCAACAGCCTACAACATTAATTACATTCAAATTCAAAATTGAAGATGAGGGTTGCGCCTCTCTTCAGCCTTGAATGCACGCGCTGACGTGGCTGGCTGGTTGGTTGGATGACGTGAGATGATGCTCCTGCTTCATACTCCTCAGCTAAAAAATTCATGAGCTCCTGCTCATGAGCTTCCCATATCAGTTGTGGAAATCCTCCTGGATCCCAAACAAATTCCTGGAGTTGTTCATCCACTCCATCTCCCTGTTGTTGTTGCTACTTTTGCACTGTTGTTGATGTTGTTGTTTATTTTCTTCTACCCAGCGCCTCCTTGCTGGCAGTCTCTGCTGACTGGATCATCAGCTCCCTGATCTCCTCGATCACTTCGTCCAGCTGCTCCAATGGCTGGCCCTATTCATGCAGTCTCCCTAGCTGCAAAAATTTTCTGCAATTGGGTAGATCACTGTGATCTCCTATGCCTTCTTCAACTGCTTCCAACTTCACTTGTTGGATGTGCATGCTCTGCACCTTCACCCTTCTCTCCAGGGCTTCAATATGTTCATACAGATCAGCAAAACTAATGTTGTCTGCTTCTTCTTCTTCTTCTTCAAACTCCCAGGTTCCAGTCTTTTCAGTCTCCTGGCTGAAAATATTGAGCCATTCCTCAGAATGCTCATCATCCTCTTATGTTTGGGTAGTCTCAAATATATGCTCCATTTCTTCTTTGACAATCTCAGTTGGCTATCTTTCTCTTGATGTCACTGCTTCATCTGTAACACAGGCTTCTGCCTCCTCTGAGCTAAGTGGTAGGGATATTTCAATTCCCCCAATCATCAAAATATTTCTCCGATATTCCTCCTCTATCAGCTGCATCTACTGATCCAAACTCACCTCTGAGTTTATGAGACCCTAAAATAGTCTCATCTTCTTATCCCTGCTCACCTGGAAAATTGGGATTTCCCTGCTGCTTCCCTGGCAAACTATGAGATCAACCGATCCCATCTTCATCAGCACCCCTTGCTGAATTGAAATCACCTCTGAGTCCATGAGACTTTCAGACAGTCTCGTATTCTTATCTCTGCCCATCTGGCAATTTGAGATGCTTCCACTGTCCTCCTGGTAGTCTCCGAGATCGTGCAGCGACCTCATTTCATTGCCCAGTTCACAATGTGAAATTCCTTGGCTGTCCTCCTGACAGTCTGTGAGATCCTTAGCTGATCTCAACTCTTTGCCCACCTGGCAATTTAGAATTTCCTCTCTACCCTCCTGGTAGTTCTTGATATCTTCAGTTGATCCCATTTCATTCTCTTCACCGAGAATTATTCCAGTCTTTGGTTCACATATCTGAACCATATCCTTAGGTCCGTCGAGGTTTTCAGCATGCCTCAACCATCCTCTTAACAGCCTACTCTGTCTTCTAGCCATCAACTCCTTGACTGGCCATTTTACCTTCAGCTTCCTCATGGGCCATTCATATATCCATCTCGACTTGGCTTTCTGTTGTATCTCCAATGCAAGTTCATCCATCCTCGCATTCTACTGCATCTGCAATGCAATATTTTCTATTTCTTTCCTCATATTCGCAAGCTCTTCATCTATTTCTTATTTACTCACCAACTCCTCGTTCTTCCTTCCAGCATACCTATGGACTTCAGTAGCCATGTTGTTGTCTCTGTCTGCCCTCCTAGCAAATTTGTTGCTCACTCCTGCAAACCTGAGTGCTTCAGCCTCTTCCTTCAGTCCTGCTAATTGTCTTCTCGATTGCTGCCTACCCGCGAACACTCACCACGGAGTCTTTAGCAACCCTGTCTTCTTTTACCTCGCTTCACCTGAAATATACAAGTGAATTCCACCTCTGATACCATAACTGACGTAGACGCTACCCCTCTGACTCGACAGAGTCTCTGCACTGACCTCCCGGTCTTAAGGATCGTTCATCTATCTCCCTGAGCCAAAGTGGATTTTTCGATTCCTTGCTGGAATATCTGTTAAAATTTGATCCACGGGTCCTTCCTTTACCCCTATCACGGCTTCTTCACATGCCTGATCTCTCCCCGACAAAAATTTTAGGTTTTGGGGTTTTCTTATTCCCGTTGTCGAGTACCTCTGTCTTCTCGATCTCCCGATCTCCAATATGTCGATTTTTCGAAACGGCTTTAACTTTAGTTAGCCCCCTAGGCTATACCTTCGGTTCACATGACCTCCCCTTATATGATCGTAGTCCCTTTCGAGGTTTCGCGACTCAAACGCCTGACCTCTTGGTCTCTTGACTCCCAAAGTGTCAATTCCCAAAATGCCGAAATGGCCTTTCCTTTCACGATTTTCCTCGAAAACCTAGATTGTTGCCACGCGTCCTCTCGAGATGGATGGTCCTCGTTGTTTCACAATTTCGGGTTTTGAAACATCGAAATGCCTATGGGTTATTTCCCTCGGAACTCCCGAAGTTCCGATTCCCGACCTCCAATATGATGAAGTGACGTCAGTTGGCCCCACAACAGAGCTTTCCACCTTGTCGGGGTTTCAGACTTCGCGTTTGCGAAATGCGCGGGTCTCCTATCTTCAGGATTCGCGAAATGTCAAACCCTGATATGCCAATGGACTTTCCTATCGATATTTTTCCTGAATTCTTGGATTTCTACCACGTTTCCTCCTATGATGGACGGTCCACAATCATTTCGCGATTTTGCGAAATCAAATACCAAAATGCTCTGGCATCCTGTCCTCAGGATCCCCGAATCTCTGAATCCCGATTTGCCGAAATGGCTTTTCTTTCGGGACTTCACTCCTCTGTTCACGAAGGCTTAAACTTCACGTAACTCCTGTCAGATCCAACGGCTGACGAGTATCTGAGTGATATCCAATGGCTCACGATCTCCTCTTCCTGTGCGCTCCTCCTACTGCTCCCCGGACATAGAAATTTCAACGGTCCAGAATCTATCGACTCATCCGATGGCAGTTGTACTCCCTCCTGAGCTTCTACACTTTCTTCTGGGACTTGGAAGAATTTCCAAAAGCCAAAGGCCTCAACCTTTGCTCCCTTTCCTCTCTTCGATCTCCACAATTTGAGTCCTCGCATGTGCATATAAAACCATTGTCCCTCCTGATATTTGGGTACTCTGAACTCGTCAAAGAGTTTTGTGGCCTCTGCACTCCTTACAGCTACGGCTCTGTGCGCTGAAAGCACTACTCCTGAGCTTCTCAATTACTCAGACCCCTCAGGGATTTTATCCTTCTTCCTTCTCCTGCAAATGGAGAATTTGGATGCCTTCCTGGCTAGCCTTCTACTCAAGCAACCTATTGTTGAGTCTACAGGGTGTTCAGCAACCCTGTGAAGGCCCCTTTCCTTGGACTCTTCTTCAAATTTAGAACTCAAAGGGTTCTTTTCTCCTGTGCCTATCTGCACACCTACTCAATGCCCACCTAGCAGAGTATCTTCTTACAGAACGTCCAGCAGTTATGTCCTCTCATGTGCACCCTATGCACCTGCTCAATGCCCACCTAGTAGAGCTCTCATAATCCTTAGTGATTCTGATTCTTCTTGAACTCACAACAGAGTTCTACTATCTTTTGTGCACTCCTTGCACCTGCTCAATGCCCTCCTGGAAGAGCCTTACAGAACTCCTCAAAGATTCTGTCTGCAACTGTGTTCTTCTCCACATCCTTGCCTCCTAAGGTATTCAACAACCTCATAGGTCTTTCTCCCAAGTTGTTGATTTCAACCTATGTGCCCACCTAGCACGCCTCTGTCTGACTCTGCAGAGTTCAGAATTGCTTCAGTGCACTGGTATTCAGAGTCCACAGCACTCTGTCACGCCCTCCTGGCATGAAACCTCAAAGATGTCTCAAGCCTGAAAATCAAACAACTCCCTGCAAATGCAAATCTACAGCATACATCTACAGCATAATAAGAACACACACTGACATTCATTCAACACCAGAAATATGCAGGAAAAACTGTTGTTTATATTAAAATGGCAAATGCATGTTTACAATGGTGTTCTTGAGCACGGCTTGTAACAAGGTCTTGGCTCTTCTCTTCTGCTCTCTACTCGCAAACCCTCTCCCCCATGAGAGATACAATTACCATCCAAAGATATTTTACATGAGGGGGCTCTTAGAGCACTTCCCTCCAACCTACCTACCTTATTCAATAGCATTGAATGGGTTGTCTAGTCCACAAATCGGATCTAGATCTTAGCTTTACAAACATTAAATGCCTACCTACTCTAATGCATGCACAAAGGCATGGCTCCATGGCTCAATAGCCTACAACATTAATTACATTCAAATTCAAAATTGAAGATGAGGGTTGTGCCTCTCTTCAGCCTTGAATGCATGTGCTGACGTGGTTGGTTGGCTGACGTGAGATGATTCTCCTACATCACAACATCACCAACCAGCTCAGATGCCATGTTTATTTCTAGTTGTATTCCACGTTGGATGCCACCTATCTACCATGTCATGCCTCTTCCATGTGTTCACTACTCAACCTGCCATGTGTCTTGTATGACTACCATGTGTCACTTTATATGGATGACACATGTCCTCCTGTGGAACTTTCATGTTTCACCTATGTCATTTTTGTCATGTTTGACAAAAAATTCAGAACGCAATATCTTTCTCATACGAAGTCCATTTGAGCTCGTTCAAGTGGTGTCGGAAATATCTCGTCAAGATCTTTTCCATGGACAACTTTGCATCAAATTTTGAGACCTTTGAAATTTGACGTATCCTAGATCCTCTTGGATCATTAATGCTATCATCACTTTTTCTTATGCATTTATTATTTTGAGTATCATTTTCTTATTATCACTTCCAAATTACTATTGATTCCTACAAGTGTATCTCTTCCATTTCAAAATCATTTTGTTAGTGGACTTCAACAACCCATTGGACCTTTGGATTGTCATTGCTAATTCAAATCTAAAAGATGACATGAGTCACTAACCATTTGTGTACCTAAAATAAATTGGAATTGTTTATTATTAATTGTTTACACGTTTAATCATCATGTTGAGTAGCCATCAACCATTATTTACTTGTCAAATTTTGTTAACGATGAGTATAAATCTCAAATTCATATTATATTTTATGTTTAAGCATATTAACGATTTGTTATTTGAAATTTACATAATATTTACATATATAATTTGTCAAATTTAATAAGCTAATAATTTAGTAAACATTGAAAATTATGTACATTTTAACATAAATATCTTGTTTGATTATCAAATTAACATATTACAATAATTTTCTTCAAATCATTATATATTAAAGTATGAGACGTTATAATTACTAAACTCGTAATAACATTTTGTAATTCTTATTGATTCTTATAGGCATGACAAGTACACATTTGTAATATAGATTCTTATAGGCATGACAAGTACACATTTGTAATATAGATTCTTATAGGCATGACAAGTACACATTTGTAATATATATTTGTTTCAAAAGATTAAGTTCCCATAACGAATGGGAAAGTCTATATCTTCTCAATGTGGTAAAGTCTATATTGTAATTATTGTATCAATGTGCATTTTTATAGGAAAAAATAAATAGATTTGTTTCAAAAGAAGGTTAAGTTTACATTATAATTATATAATAAATGTGCATTTTTATAACATTGAAAGAATTCAAGGAATATATCAATGTATTTAGAATGGAATAAGACCAAATATGTTTCAAAACTAAGTATGGAGTTGGATAGTAATTTGAAAGTTTGAAAACTCTAGAATGGAAATAGAGATTCATATAGCTTTACAATGAAAATAGATATTCACATAGCTATATATTAAGTTATATGGTTTAGTAATTTCTTTAAAAAAAAACACAAAAAATGCAACTAAATGTTTTGAGATGAAATTTATTCACATTAATGATGAGGGATACTAACTTTACACTAGTCAATGTTCAAGATGAAATTTGTTTACATTAAAAGTGAGGGATAGAATGTACAAATGCATATCCTCCCTTGTTGGAATGTATGAATATGCCACGATGAGTTTATTTCAAAGCATACTTTTGTGTGAACTTAATTTTTACATTTATTTATGTCATACCATAAAGCATACCATTTAACTTAATTTATACTATTTAACATGGTTCATTTTTTGAAAGTATCTCTGCTTTGAATGATTTGAATCCTAAAATTCGTTATTCATAGACATATTAATTTAACTAGCTACATCAAAATCATTTCTATGTCTAATGCATGAAATGAGAATGGGAAATCCCTATTGTTTTCATCAATCTCCATAAAATATTGTATGGCATATTCTTATTGTTTTACCCTTGAAATATGTGTGTTGTTCATTTTTACTAGAATTTCATTACTTATCAAGAAACCATGTATGCACTCCTTATGCTTAATGAAATTGTAATTCAACGATGCACACTAATTAATTGACAAAAAAAAAGAATTCCATAGTTTCTCATGTCAAGTGAGTGTTCCGCTAGCATTTTTGGTAAAAATTCATTTTTGTTAACCAATTCAAATCCATGGATTTATATGTTAGTGATAAGTTTATGCATCCATATCATAGAAATGGCTTATCAAGAAAAAAATGTCATTTGTTCATGTGATTAGTTTACACTCTTGAAGCTCTTAGGTGGCACAAATTTGATGGTGTACTCTTATCCATTTTATTTAAAGGAGATAAATTTATCTCAATGGTTAGTGAAATAGGTCCCTGAGGAATATATATGGCACTAAGGATTAAATCCACATTTCAAATTCGTACAACATAGAAATTTTCCCTAAGCATATAATTTACCATTATAAGTTCTAAATTACAAATAGAATTTCACACTAAATGTGTTTGTGGCTTGGGATGTTGATGAAAAAACAATGGAAAAGTATGCTTATGCATGTTTTGTCCCATATTAAAAAAATTTAAATGGTTTATAAATGTGATTTATAACATCATATGGATGGAATAAAAAAAATAATGCATAAAATGTCAAAAATGAGCATTATAATCTACATCAAGTACTATAAAATGTATGTCTCTAAACAATGCCAAAAAATGTCAAAAAAACATATATATTATTGTCTTACAAGTTGAGAAACATTGATCATTCACCAACTCCAAACTAACAAAAATAAAAATGAAATTTGGTTATCATTTAATTATGTCCAATAAACCATTTGACAACATCAAATCATTGTTTGTGTCATCAAATTTATGAACATTGTTTTTCAATGATGCAAAATGTCAATGAGAAAAAAATGTTGATATTGAGTATCATATATTATATTTTATGTGGTTATAACATTTTTCAATTGTCAATGATATGATTTCAAAAAATAAACAATATTTTCAAGATCTAGACATTATTTTTCTCTTTGGTTTGTGTAATATATTTTTTTTAAGTTGTGTGAAATTCTTAAAGAAAAAACATTGTTGTCCAATTTTGATCATTGTGTCACATTTTGATTTTTATTCAATGAATATTTGATGATATCTTGTGATATACTTATGTAAGAACATAATATTATTTGGTTTTAAGCATCATTTTAGATGTTGATTTCATTAATTTGAAGATGTTGAAAAATATTTCTTGATTGAAGAAGTTAAAAATAATAATGATGATGCCATCTCCGTTAGTTTTAGTTTTGTTGTAAAAGAAAACCATCCCATCATCAACATCCTCGACAACCAAATTGTACAACATAACAAATCTCATATATTTCATTTTGATTAATGTAAAAAAATCGACCACTATATATGATATTTATAAAAAAAAGAAAAGGTAAGACATAAACTTGTATCAATCAATCACATGCACCAAGGCCACAACTAATGAATGGGTTGTGATCAAAACATTAGTATTTGATGCCATAAAAATTGATAATCGAAGTCTGGTATATATTTATTAAAAATGGACGCTTATAATTGTTAGTTAAATACATCATGTGATAGGACACCATTGATTTGTCATTTTGTACATATTGTCTTATGAAACAATTTGTAATGATGATAAACATTATTCATCGATTGGAGGTATTATTTTTTTAAATATTGTTAAACAATTTGTAATGATGATAAATATTATTTTTTTAATTTTATATTTAAATTAAAAATATATTTATTAATTTTATATTTAAACAAAAAAATTAGTTATCATTATCCTTCTATTAACAACAATGGTTATAAAATATATTTAAAATAATTTCTAAATTATCGTTAGCCATAAAATAATTGTAAATTTCAAATCTGTCAGTCAAAAAGAAATATGGGTTCCGTAGTGACTAACCTTATCGGTGGAACACTCCATGATGTTTCTTGGGTTGTCAGGTACTAAGAAATTGTTACAAGAGTTAAACGAGCACATAATACTACTTATGTAGTAGAGTCTACGTATGGGACTAGAAATATGGATGATGGTGCAAGAATGGTAACAAAACTATAAGTATTAATTTAATTACTATAAGCATAAACTAGATCATTTTCTAAATAAAGCAATTTTTATTTTTATTACAAACTGAGAACTACCACTATCCGAATGAGACGGGTAGTTCTGGAATATTCTAAACGTAAGGTTCTCCTTATCCCTCCTTAAGTATGACGCGAATTTAATATTGTTCTCAAAGAATTTAAATTTTTATTTAGTAAATCAATCAACCATCAATCTCTACTATTAACCAGGATGAATGAAATTTTATTTTTTGTTTAGATTTACCAGGACAATAATAACCATATCATTAAGATTATGTCATTGAAATCCATTCCTAATATTATAAGCAATTCTACTTTCATATTAACCTTTAAATCATTTAGTATGGATTAAACAACTCTCAATACCAAGAGTTCCTGATTAAAATTAGAATCTACAGGGCATTTAATCTATTGAATCGAAAATATAACAAGATTTTATTCCAAGTAATAATATGAATTTTGAGGATGGTTTAAATCATTTCAGTAATTGAAAAGGGCGGTCTAAAACGTAACCATAATTACAAACAGTCAAAGCACCGTGTTTTCTTGGGTTACAAGATTTCTAACTGTAAGGTAGAGCTTTTGTTTGCTAATTTTAGGAACCTCCTCTGCTTTTGTTTGCTAAATTTAGGAACCTCCTCTGCTTTTATTTGCTAATTTTAGGAACCTCCTATGCTTTTGTTAACAATATGATAGGAGTTTTTTTCAGATTTTTAATGGATGAATCGTGATAAAAGTGGCATTTGATTTTGATTCTTTGTTGGTACAACTTAAAATAATATGGATTCATGATGCTTACATAAAGGCACGCTCTTTTAAATGCACCATCTAGAAGACAGCAAGCGTGAGAACTCTGAATATATTGCAATTTGCAATTTTAGAGATTAACACAAAATGTTGGCACTACGTGAAGTAAAATCAGATTTGCAGGTTTGCAGACGCTGCCATCATGCAAACGTCTCAAACCGTGATGGGAGGAACCATCTTTGCATGGTATGTAGAGGTTTACCGGTAACTACACGTATATAGCATTTCATTGTCCCTCCTACTTTCCATGCTTCAGTCTACCATAGAGAATGATAAACGTAGACTTCGGGTGATCAGGGGTTCCCCGAAAGACCTGTATTCATAGTTCTCTCTTAGAATCTATTAGCAGACATCTATGCTACTCAAGATCGACACCGTCTTTGTCCTTTGCAAGCACTTGACTGGGGATATCACAGTCATAATTTGGTACAAGAAATATTGGGATATCAGGTTGATATTATTTGTCTACAAGAGGTGCAATCCAACCATTGCATGGAGTTTTTCTTGCCCATGTTTAGGAAATATGGTTATGAAGGGTTTTACAAAAAGAATAACAAATACACAACCATAGTAGATGGCTGTTACTTCACGTTGCGGTGGGATCGGCTTCCAGTGTGATACGGAGCAAACTATCGTGAGTTTGGCGTTGAGTAAAGGCATGTGCCTGCCAAATTGTCTTCAGAGCCTGAGAAGTGGAACGAATTCGCAAAATGACGATTTTGTAAGGACAACATAGCCCATGTTATGATGTTGAATTTCAAATCTTATGGCAAGAAAAGAAGTCCAGATCATCGTGTTTGCATAGCCAATACACATATTCATTCTCAACCTGCTAACAGAGACGTCAAACTATGGCAGGTCAATTACCTACTAGGACTCTGAAGGAATTAGTCTGTAAGAAGGAAACGAAGGTCAAGGATTGTATTCCCATGGTACTTTGTGGAGACTTCAACTCTGTGCTAGGTAGCGTTGTCCACTCTCTTCTAGCAAATGGTAGCGTCGATCCTACTCACGACGATTTGAAGGTGGATCCATGTGAGGTGTTGCAACCTACAACCATGTTCCAGCATAACCTTCCATTGGCCAGCGTTTATTCTTCTTATAATTCCCACTCTCCACTAATGGGTTGTGCTGGAGAGCCTAAATCCACAACGTTTGCATGTGACTTCAAGGGAACCTTAGACTATATATTTTATAGTCGAACTAATTTGAAGGTTGAGTCACTGTTGGAGCTTATTGGTGAGACCGCAGTTGGGTCGAACTCTTCACTTCCTTCGTATGTTTGGTCGTCTGATAACATTGCACTTCTTGCACAGCTTTTGTGGTGCAGCTCCTCCTCCTTTTATCGCACTTCAATTGACACGTCAGATGAGATAAAACCAGATATTTAACTCTACTCATTGGGCATTATCAGACCAGATCTGTCGTTCTTTGGCATTATGCAGTATTATGGGAGTTGTCATCCTAATGGCTCTTATAATTTAAACAGAGATTTCTTATAATTTAAACAGAGATTTCTTATAATTTAAACAGAGATTTCTTATAATTTAAACAGAGATTTCTTATAATTTAAACAGAGATTTCTTATAATTTAAACAGAGATTTCTTATAATTTAAACAGAGATTTCTTATAATTTAAACAGAGATTTGTTAGAGAGTATATGGAAGCATTTTGTACTCTACGAAAACAGAGATTGATTTGTTAGTGGGTGGAAAAATAGTCTATAATATTTTGATATATCATTATATGAAGATATTGAAAATAATTTTAAAATCTAAATATGTAAGTGATATTTATTTATAAATATTAAAAAAAAAAAAAAAAAAAAAAAAAAAAAAAAAAAAAAAATATATTAATAAAAATATTTTAATAAAAGGAAAAAAAAAAAAAAAAAAAAAAAAAAAAAAAAAAGTTTTTGAAATATTTCAAAAATCTGCCAAAAAAAAAATTAAAAAAAAACACATTATAAACTAAAACCATTATTTTGTTTCACAATTATATTTTTGGATTTTAAATCACATATTTGATTTGACATGATTGCCATTTTTCATTATTGTGTTTTTCAATTTGCATCTCATCACATGATGAAAAACCTTAACTTTAACCTATTTATTTAATCTATGTGAATTTAATAATACTAAATAAATTACTTTCTATCAGTTTTGAAGTCTTTACAAGGAATTTCCTTCCTGGAAGATAATTGAAAGCATTCCTTATTCATAAGCTTGACATTACATGAAAATGTTTTAGCTTTCATTTTCTAAATCCTTGTCTTGTATTGAAATTCTTCTTATTTCAATGTCAAGTGTCTTCATAAAATGAAAGTGAGTTAGTTTATGTAATTAAGGATTTTACATTATTTTGAAAGAGATTAAAATGAAGTAGGATTGGTTTATGTAATTAAGATTTTTACATTATTTAATTTGAAAGAGATTAAAGAAGCATGTGATCATAGCTATAATCTTACAAAACATTTTACTAGTTAAATTATAATTTTAGTAAAATTTTACATAAAATTTATCTAGTAGTTTCAAAAATTCTCCAAATTGTAAAATGATGTAAAGTTTAGGGGACACAATGACTAAAACTTTACCATTTAATATTAATTTCATGTATTCAGTCTTTCAAGTTCTTCATTATACTATGTTACAAATTTAAGAAAATGAACAAAACTTTGATATCTTGTGAAAATTGACTTTAGCAAACTCACAATTTCAACTTGTTAATTTTGAAGGTTAAAGAAAATAAAAAACTTTGTTAACATCATGTGAGGAATTTGTTTATGAAGCTCTGAATTTCAGCTTGTTAATTTTTATTAAAGGAAAATATGAACTTTGATATCATGTGAAATTTGTTTTAGAAAATTTCAATTTTTGACCAGTTGGTTTTCAATTTCAATTTCAACTTATTATTAGACTAGCATTTTTTGAGGCATGTTAGTAAATGTTTTTTACATGTCCTTTTTTTTCCAAAATGTAATAGTGTAATAAGTTGCTCCAATATGTTAATCTTCTTGTAATCTGGGATGTTTACTACACTTCTAGGACAAACAATCAAAGGACATTGTGTTGTTAAATGGAGATAAATAAAATTGCAAGCATATAGACAACTAATTTGTAGCAAGTGCAACAAGTGATATTGAAGTTGTTCTTATATATTAGTGGTATGAATTGGTTATCTTAAAAAAAATGCATTTGTTCAATGGTCTACATGCATTATCCCCATTAAGTTTAGGTTTTAAGTCATATTAGTGTAAATATTTAGCCATAAAAAATTTATAGCGACCCAAACATGGACTCTAAACCAAGAATGGGAACATATGTTACATGGATTTGTATTGGGGAAAGTTTTATTTTTAAAGTGGTTGAAAAATGCGTATAGACTATGTAAAATGTCTTATATGTGAAGAAAAGATATTATTTATAAAAGTTTCAACATGATTTTCTAGTATTTTAGATAGAATGATGATTTTTCAAAAAAATCATGAATCATGTTAGAATGGTGTTATTGTATTCTAATTTCTAACCTAGTGATTTATAAGTAAATGTCTTACACTAATTGGGAGAAATCTCCCCTCAAACTTTGGTTATTGAAACTTTCTATTATTCTTCAATGGGCATATCCTTGAATAGATGCACCCACTCAACATTGTAAGGTTTGTCCTCATTTTGATGGTATGCTTGGGTTATTACATAAACAAACTTGTTAGAATATCATTTGTGGTATTTAGATGTGTATCTTTCTCCCTGTGTATTTGTTTACCTTGTAGGTGTTGAATTGAAATGTTTAACTTGATTTTGATCAACCACATCTGTCATTTTGCATGCGATCTCCATTTAAAGGTTGTAGTAGAGCTTGGGATTAAAATTTGTTCTCATAAAACATTCATTCTCCCTAAGTTATTCCAGATTGATATGTGAACAACCAACATTCAATGCATGATTTTGATTATGTTCATTTATAATCTTCCCTAACTTTCTTGACAAACTTCACAAACAATATCTTTTAGTTTTCCATTGCTCACATATATTTTCTAGTCATTTTTCAACATGGTTACATTTATTTCCTCCCTTATTACTCATGTTGATGGAAATCGTCACTTGATTATTTGCCCAAATGTTTAACAAGTGATTTCTACCAACTTACAATGTGTTTATATCCAAAAGTGGCACTACTATTGAAACTACTAAACTAACTAGTAAAAATAGTAGGAAGTGTAAAAGGATTAAATATTCAATTAACTAATAATAAAAAGAAAAAGAACATAAGTAGTGGGGACACCTACACACCCAAGAGTGAATTTCACTTACAAAACTAGAGGGGGGGTGAAGGATTTATATAATAAGAAAGTAAAAACCTAACTTAAAGCACACGAATTGATTAGGCCCTATTAAGTTTGGATTTTTATAGTATTTAAATATGATATCATAAAGAAATAATATTAAAACATATTACAAAATTATGATATTATATAAAACAACAATTCATGTGGAGAGTCAAATGTATAATAAATATCATATGGTTAGGTACACAACTTATCCTTTATTATCCTTTTTTATAAAGAGATTTGTTTTTTGTCAAATTTGATATTTTAGTTCATCTTTGTTATTTTTTCTATTGATAGTAGTTTTGTTTTTTATCTTGGAACAAAGAATACATCTTGTACTTACTTCACTTGGTTTCCTTTCATATAAAATAGAACAACATCGTGAACTTTAATCATGTTTTTCTTGTGATCTGCAGGTTTTACATAGATACTTTGATTGTCATCTATCATTTTTCTTAAACCACTCGCAGTTGTACACCATGTCCATGGTTGAACTAGAATATATGTACTAAGCCTCATCAAGGTTAACTTTCTATGGCAGACAACACATAAAATCTTTGTGAGAGCCAACTTCTATTAATAGATAAGATAGAAAAACATTGTAGAGCCCTGGAAGCTAGTTAGAATGGGGGTAGCTTATCTATGAGAAAGAAAGAGATAATGCGGTTATGCTTCATTCCTTGACAGATTTACATCACCTTCATTGCATGTTTTAGGGACTCCCTTCACCTCAATTATATATGAGAGAGTGAGAGGAGGAGCAATTCCATGATATGTGGGATAAATTGGTCTAAGTTTATAAAATATATTAGGCATGTAAAACACTAGGACTTCGGTGGTCCACCCATCAATTACTACTCTAGCCTTAAGCGCTTTATAATGGAGTTATGTGCGATCCTGAGTGATCGGGAGGATTGAGCGATCAAAATTTGATCTTCTCGAATGCTAATGAAAATGAATCCATTGCATGGGGGAGCTCGTGATGGGGTACCAGCTTGTAAAAATCACCTCGAAGCGAAATCTGCATGCAAAGTTATGGCCTTCCTGGAGGTTTGGAAAATGGGGAAAATTCAAGCGGTGCCATGTGGTATGAGGCCAGGGCACGACCGTGGTCTATCCATACAAGTTGTACAATTGACAAGATGACATCATCCTGACATCAACAATATGATGTGGCAACATGAGAGACTACCATATGTCACCCATTTTTGGCATTTTTGGAAAGCACTTACATGTGGAATGGTAAAATGTGCCAGCATCATCGCCTGAGATGATATGGTGGGTGATAGGTGGTAGAATTACCGGTTAGCATTTGTATGCACTACTTGATGGAAATGATGGCGATGATGATGACAAAAATGTTTCTGAAAGCGGTGTTGTACTACAAAGTAGACCATCCGGAGAGGAATACGTGGTACTCTTCGATTGACCAATAATGGTTAAGGGAGAATAAAATTAGTTGTGTTGGATGAGAATTGAACCCATGAACTATGGAGGAATATTCCAGTATATTCCAATGAATTCACATGCATGCTCCAACCGTTACGCAAACTATATCGCTTGTTATAACAAATTCGAATAACTGTATTTAAAGTTAGAGTTGTATAGCAATGCACCCAAAAGGGGAGGTCGTGTGGATTAAACTCGCGGTATCCACTCATGTGTTCCGGCTTAACTCGAAGGTCCGACCATTTGCCCATGTATGTGTGTTAGTTTACAACAAATAATAAAAACATTTTAAAAGTGTAGTTATGTGTTTCCCATGTATATAAGAGGGTTGGGTGGTTGACCTATCTCTATTTAAACCTAGCCTATGACTCCTATACAGCATGGAACTACATGTCAAAGAGAGGATCTGCATAGAAATTTGTGTCAATTGTATAATTATCCTCGTTTTACATGCAAGATGTGTTCATATTTTGGATTTAATGGTAAATTCCGATTAGTGACCTATGTTTCTAGGTTGGAGTAACAGACTTTAAGGGTGTATTCAAATTGACCATTGTAATTCATAGCCTGAGAAGTGGAGCAAATTAGCAAAAGGACGATTTTGTAAGGACAACGTAGCCCAGGTTATAATGATGAATTTCAAATCCTATGGAAAGAAAAACAGTCCAGATCGTGTGTTCACATAGCGAATACGATGACAATATAGCCAGGAATTCACGGGAGGGAGCAGGGGGCTTCGTGAAGACCAACGTAAGATTTTTTGGACTATTTTTTTCCAAGATGCAAAATCCGGTAATTGAATGAGTGTTCTTGGAGAGTGTTAGGCGGGAGGGAGCGAGGGAACGTGAATACCAATCACACATAATATGATATGTACATAGATATTTTTTTTGGAGGTGGTCGATGTATATTGATTATAGTGGTATGAATGAAAAAACAATATAGGGCACTCATGGATTACATTCAGTTAGAACATCAAGACAATGCAATAGTTGAAATGTGGATGATAAAACTCTCTTGCTTATGTGGTCCATGTAGTAGTAATGGATTGGATGATTGTGAATCATTGGTGGGTTGATATATGTGATCGTGTATCACTCCCCATTTGTAAATGTATAACTATGGAATTATCCCAATTGAAGGAGGACCAATCAAATATTTTGGTAGATTATGATCACGTCTCAGATCTCCTACTTGCCGGGTTTATTTAAACCTTCTAATGAGAATAACCAGAATGAATGTGTTTTGCTTTGGTCATTTAGTGGACTAACATTTTGGCACTCCATTTTTTACAAGGCACATATATGCAGTGGTTTCACCAAGTGGTAATGAATGGGGCATTGATTGTGGTTAGCATGGCCGATTAGAAGAAAAGCGGAACCCTTATACCCAGTGATGCAGGACCTCGAAAACGTTGAATTTTTGATTGGGTTGATGTTTATTAAAGGAGAATATCCGACACGGGATGAAATAACATGAAAGAAAGGTGGCTATGTATTTCAAGATTACTCATCGGGTCATGTTGTATACCACTTTACAAACTTGGTTATTGGTACAGGCATAACTAAAAACAATTAAAATGCAAGAACTCATCAAAGGTATGATACTTCTTACCTTACTCGGATCATGATAAGTTAATGGATACCATCGTTTGGTGAAGTGATCCCAATGGTCGGCTTGAATGACCATCTAGGTATCTATAACAAATAATTTTTGCTTCATGTTGACTCCTGTTAAAATATCTGTAATGTTGTTAAAATATACCATGCCTTAAAGTATGCCCATTATGCAGCGCCACCTTGCCTTTCCTTCACTTTTCATACCATCCCTTTCCTTCACTTCATGTCATGTCATTCCTTTCCTTCGCTTTTATTTCCTTTTAAAATGCCATACCATGCCTTGCCTTCACTTTCCTTTCCATTTCATGCTTTTCCTTCACTTACCTTTCCTTTCCGCTGCTTGCCTTTTCCTTCGCGTAACATTTCCATACCATGTCATTTTCATTTCCGCAGTATGCCATGACTTTCCCTTCGCCAACACCTTGCCTTCCACTTTCCCTTCCCTTCCCTTTCCCTTACCTTTCCATCCGCATCTTTCTTCCACATTCCATTCCTGCCTGTACCTTTCCTTCATTGCCGCTGCATTTCGTTTCCTTTCCCTTCCACTTTCCCTTTCCCTTTCCTTCGCTTCTAGGATGGTTTCCGTTATGACTACACCCGATTCAACCAACTTGAGGTAAGTATTAGGGAAGGTAGGCATCATCCATTCTACATGCAATTGCATATCATTCTAGTATGGTTATGAACAGAACATTTGAACGTCATTTTGTATATATGTATGCTCCTTGATCATATATTAGATTAGATTTTTACTTTTATTTTGGTTTTATATCATATCTACGGACCAAAGGGTATCGCACTTGCCATAGTAAATTATCGTTGAGTTTGTGTAGGCACATGTCATACGAGAGATGTTGAGGTTATCATGCACTCTACAAAGAGCACATGTACCCAAGTAGGATCCAAATGTTACCCACAACCTAGCGGTAACTAGGGATATCGTAATGTCACCAGAGCCACGGGTTGCCCTTACCTTAGATTGGAAAAGTAAGATGGACAAAGAATAGCCCTGGAGAGGCCCTTATTTTCATGGATGCATCCTACACATAACCAATGGCAGCATACACCACACTGGCCTAGATCCCACAAGGAAGTAGGTCTTTCTCCATGAGATAATGAGTCTTATGAAATCATATTTTGTAGTATCGGCGCTTTTAGTTTTTCTTTTTATGGATGAATCATGATAATAGTGGCATTTGATTTTCATGCTTTTGTTATTTTTAACTTAAAATATCGTTTAGGATGCTTATAAAACATGTTACTCTTTTAAATGCACCGGCAAGTTTAGAGAAAAACAAAAAAAATTGGCACCATGTGAATTAAAATCGGATTTGCAATTTTTCCATAATGTAGCGATCTCAAACCGTGGTGGGAGATGGCACTGCGGTATGCCAGGGTTTACACAATGGCTCCGTGCCGACCTTCATTGTCCCTCCACTTTTCACATTTTTGAACCTACATGTCAATTTGCTCATTAAAATTAGATATTCCTCAATTTGCTCAATTGATAAAAGTAGGAGGGACAATGATCTTACGAAAGAACATGATAAAATTAAATATCCAAATATGTTTCGAATCTCTTGGTGAAACTTAACCTTGATGAGGGCTTGAATTTTGAGCCTAATGGGCAAATTGACATGTAGGCTCAATTTGCTCAATTATATCATTGTCCCTCCTACTTTTATCATGTTTTGAGCCTACAAATATGTTTCATTGACATGTAGGCTCAAAATTTTATCATGTTCTTTCGTAAGATCTTGTCCCATGTCTTTACATATTTTGTGGGAAATACTTTTAGCAATGTTTGGAAAAATGTATCCCATGTCTTTACATATTTTGTGGGGAATAATTTTAGCAATATTTGGAAAAATGTATTAGCTTATCACATTACAAACACTTTGGTTTTTAATGCCATTTTGATCTGAATTAATTTGAGAACAAAACGAGACAAAAAAAGTATGAGAGATCCCACCAAAAGAAATATTGTGAAACCAACTACTATTAATAGAATAAGATAGAAAAAAAATTAAGGCTAAGAATAACATGATAGGGGTAGCTTATCTGAAAAATAAATATGTATTTGGATGTTATGATCATTCACAACAAACTTTTACATCCACACTCCATTGCATGTAGGGACTCCTTCATCTCAATTATATGAGAGAGTTAGAGGAGGCTTGAGTTCCCATGGTGCATGTTGGATAAATTGGTCTAAATTTATAAAATACCATGGGCATGTAAAACACTAGGACTTCCCGAGGGGTCACCCATCCATAACTTCTCTAGCAAAGTGCACTTAAATGTGGAATTATAATAGGACCAAGTGATCCAAGAAAGTTCAAAATGTTCAAATTGATCTTCTCAAATGCTAGTAGAAATGACTCCATGGGAAAGCTGGGGTGATAGAATTTCCAACTACTTAAAGTCCACACCTCAAATGGAATATGTATGAAAATGTTGCTTAGTATATAGAGTGGAAAAATAGGAAAAGTCAAAGCAAGAGTTACCACATGATAGGCCCATGAGTTTGTCAAGTGGTCTATCCATACAATTAAATTTACAACTAGCGGGGATGACTTCATGCGACATCCAACAAATCAATGTGAAGCAGCAGGGGCTATACGCACGTGTCACTTTCGTTTTTAAAAAGAGAGAGGGAATTTACAGCTAGAAATACATGTGGGATAATAAAATGTACCACATGTGTCATACATCTGAGATGGCGTGGAAGGTGATAGGTGGCAATAAATTTAGCATATGTGTGTTGGCGTGGCAATGACTTGGCAGTAATGTGGAAAAGTTATGTGAAATAGAATGGATGGGCAATGGATGTGGAAGAATTGTGGAGTGGATTGTATTGGTTTGGGTGTTTCATTTATGCATATGTGACATATGACCAGGTATATTATGATGTTGTTTATGGATCATTAGCGGTGTTTTATGGATGCTGAGAGTGATGATTGAGGACCTAATTTGACTCATATAAGGAGTAAAAGGGGCCATGCAAAACAACTAGATATTATTAGGAGAGGTGTGCTAGCATCTTTGTCACAACCTACTAGTACTCCCACAGTGGCTCAAACTGTGAAGCTAATGATTCTGGTTTGAGAGATCCGCGATGTAGAGTGAGGGAAGACTAAGGCAATTAAGCTCGCGAGGAATTCTAGGAGGAAGTGCAATAAAGGCGGGAGGTCCTTATTCCTTGATAATTATTCACCATTAAGACACAGGTATTTCTTGGAAATCTAAAAATGAAGTGTTCCAGCAAGTTCAAAGGAATTCAAAGCCTTGATAGAGAATCTTTCTAAAAGAAGAAGATTAATACATAATCAAGAAGTTAGATAATGGAGGAGAATATACCTCAAAGAGTTCACGAACTTCTGCAAAGATGTTGGAGGATCAAGAGGGAACTCACTACTCCTATAATCCTCAACAAAGCAGTGTGGTGAAGAATAGAGCGATAATGGAAGCAGTGAAACCATGATCCATGATCAAGATCTTCCTATATTGCTTATGGAAGTGAGCGATGATAGTATATGTGCAAAGCCCAGGTGTCGTAGTGCACTTGGGTTCCAGGAACCTGAGGAAGAGATGTTCATAGAAAGCCGAGGAAGGTAAGCCATCTCAAAATATTTAGTTTCCCAGTATTTATACATATACCCGAAAGAGAGAGAACTAAGCTAGAACCCGAGGAAGAATATTTGTGGGATATTGTGAGGTATCCAAGGCCTTTAAGTCTACATACTAGGTCATACGTCACATTAGAAGATATCAGTATGGATGTGACCTTTTATGAATCATTTGAAATCAAGAAGATACCGGAAACGAAGAAATTATATGAAGAGGGAACTGTGTCGAATTTGCGGTGAGGGAGGTTCCCAGAGCTACAAAACATGTGAGGGAAGTTGTAATTTCCCATGATGAGGAAATTATAGATACCATGATATATTAGAAGTTCTAGAACCTCCCCCTCGGATAGCGATCCTCCCACTTAAAAATAAGCGACTTTTGGAAACAGGAAGCTTATTCGAGGTGAAGAAAGTATATAACTTCTGAAGGAACTATGAGACATTAGAAAATACAAAGCCATTCTCAGTTATATAGCTTTGACATGATCTTCTAAAGGAGGAGCCTACACAGCTTTGGAAGAAGCCATTCGGAGGAAAGAATGGAGATTTACATGACGAGAGGTACCAATGCATAATGAAGAGCGAAGTATGGAAAATAGTTCGGACCCGAAGAGTAAAGATGTGGTATCCTCAAATGGCTCTTCAAAATAAAACATGTTGTTGATGGAAGTATTAGAGAAGTATAAGGCAAGATTTATTAGCTACGTGGCTTTTCTCAAAAGGAAGGCATTGACTATGAAGAGATATTTATTTTCCTGTAGCCGGATACACTTTGATCAAAACCATCCTTAGCTCTTGCGGCTAAGATGAAGTGGAAGTTACACGGATGGATGTGAAGACATATTTCCTAGAAATGGTGTCATCGAGAGGAAGTGTATATAGAGAACCTCAAATATTTGGCGAAGTTGAAGGCGAGGAAATTCTCATGTCACGGAGGTTGAAGAAAGCATTAATGCGGATTGAAGAAACTCCTAAAGAAGCTTGGTATGGCGAATAGACTGACTTTCTACTTGATCTTGGGCTCTACTATTGGTAAAGAAGATTCTAACCTCTACTTCAAAGGTATGAGCGATGAGCCATTAATATTACTACTATATGTGGATGACTTGTTCTTAACCGGAGAAGAAAAGCTCATCGAATGTAAGAAGAGACTTACCTCGAATTTGAAATGAAAAGAACTTGGCCCTAATGCATTATTTCTTGGGTCTTGCGGTATGGAGTCCGGAGAGGATCTTCCTTAATAGGGAGTATCTGCGGTCAAAAATCCTTAATAGATTTGACATGTTGGAGTTGAAGCCCATGAATACACCCATGGAAGCGAAGATGGAGTTGTTGGAAACACTTCACCATGAATTGATTCGGTGTCACCAATACCGAATAGATTATTGCATCGTTGATGTACTTGACGAACCAACCAACTATTTTGTTTTCATTGAACACCCAACGAGAATTAGGTTTAGGTAGAACCGGTTATGTTCACCTGGTGGTACGTTGGTGGATATCTTGCGTCTGCAGTTAGGCTGAAGTGTTTACGACGGAAAATCCTTGGGGATGTTGTTTTGCGGTTTAATGGAGATCATGATTTCACATTGAGTGGATATACTGATGCAGATTGGGCAGGAAGTGTTTCTGACAGGAAAATCACTTCAGGATGTTGTTTCAGTTTGGGATCAACCATGATCTTGTGGCAGAGTAGGAAGCAATCCAGCATTGCTCTCAGCACAGCAGAAGCAGAATACATTGTTGCATGTTCTAGCAGTTGCAAAGATATATGGCTTCGAAAGTTGTTGACCGGCCTATTTGACCTAGAAATGAAGGCAACCACGATCCTACGTCACAACCATAGCTACATAAATATGACAGAGAATCTTGTATTCCATGACAGGTTGAAGCACATAGAGATTCGATATCATTACATTTATGACATGGTGCAGAGAGGAGCCTTAAAGCTCCAGTACTTTAGCATGGATGAACAGGTTGCTGATGTGTTGACCAAGCCTCTATCTCATGTAAAGTTTGAGCACTTTTGAGATAAGCTTGGAATAGTTCGAAAGGACCTTCCTCGAAAGGGGGAGTAGTTGTTGTGATGAGACATCTCTTTCTTCCAGCCTCATTGTTGTGACGTAAAGCAAGAAGATGTAATGAGACTAGTACTGTGCTTCCGGCTTGACAGCTGTGACGTAAAGCCATTCTAGTATCTTGCTTCCAACCTAATGGTTGCGACGTAAAGCAAGAAGATGTGATGTGACTAGTACTGAGCATCCGGTGTGACAGCTATGACGTAAAGCTAGTCTAGTATCCTGCTTCCAGCTTGATTGTTGTGACGTAAAGAAGGATGAGTATCTTGCTTCCAGCTTGAGTGTTGAGACGTAAAGCAAGACGATGAGATGAGACTAGTACTGTGCTTCCGTCTTGACAGTTGTGACTTAAATCCATTCTAGTATCTTGCTTCCAGTTTAAGTGTTGTGACGTAAAGAAAGACAATGTGATGAGACTAGTATTGTGCTTCCGGCTTGACAGTTGTGACGTAAAGCCAGTCTAGTATCTTTCTTCCAGCTTAAGTGTTGTGACGTAAAGTAAGACGTTGAGATGAGACTAGTATTGTGCTTCCAGCTTGAGAAGTTGTGATGTAAAGCCACTCTAGTATCTTGCTTCCAGCTTGATTTTTGTGACGTAAAGAAAGACGAGTACTGAGCTTCCAGCCTTATAGTTGTGACGTAAAGCCAATCCTGTATTATGATGAGACAACCTCGTGCTGTGATGATGATGATGATGATGATGTATTAGTTTTATACTAATACATATTGATGCATATGATGGTTGCATTCCTTTGAGAATGATGATGTTGTCGATGAAGAAAACTTCCGATGATTTATAGATACGCCAGCTAGTGTTCCAAGATGATATTGATGGTGTTGTCCTCTCACCCACTTGATGTTGTTGATGATGTTGTCCTCTCTCTCTCACATGATGTTGTTGAAGAATACCCTTCTTGTTAAGGAGGAGTGTTGAAATAATGTAACTGCAAAGTGTATTCTTATTATTATTTGATATATTATTC
>SNQJ01S0041280.1:28652-46442 GCA_010110895.2 Picea sitchensis | reverse complement strand
AAGGCAAAAGAAGAAGTCGGCCCCAGAATATATCAAGAGGCCCCGAAATATAATAAAGGTGGTTATAACCAACCAGTTTGAGAAGTCGGCCCTGCCAGTGAAGAGACACTTCACACGTGCGAGATTTGTATAAATAAGGAGGCTAGCGCCTCACTTAGACACATACCTCACTTGCTCATTGAGAGACAATTTTCAGAACTGCAGTTGAAGAAGAAGGAGAGAGAGTGGCGCATCTTTTGGGAGAGGATCTTTTGCATTAGTTTAAGTTATATCTTGGCATTGTATTGGCTATCTATAATAAGTACGTTTTGCTGGGCTTTCTTCCCCTAGAGGGTTTCCCAGGATAAATGTTGTGTCTCTTGTGATTGTGTATTTCTCAGTGATCTTGTGTTATGCTATTGTTATCTATTGAAATGCAAAGAAATATAATAATGGCTTAAACATTAACAACTACATGCACACAACCTTTCATTGTCCCCCTATTTAGTCGATGGGCATACTTTCCATGCTTCAGGTTACTGCGATGAATGATAAACGTCAAGACCTTGGATGATCAGAACAATAGGTTACAATGGGTGAAAGAACAAATAGGTTACCCAATTATAACTATAATTTCAAAGAAACTTTCAATATTAATAGTATTAGGGACTCTCTTATAGATTCTTATTGGCATGACAAGTACATGTTTGTAATATATAGATTTGTTTCAAAATATTTAGTTCATATAACGAATGGTAAAGTCTATAATGTAATTATAATGTGTCTAAAGTCTATATTGTAATTATGTTATCAATGTGCATTTTTTAAGGAAATTTTACATAGATTTGTTTCAAAACATCTAAATTCCTATAACAAATGGCTAAGTCTATATTGTAATTATATTATCAATGTCCATTTTTATAGGATATCATATGCAAAAGTTACTTAACAAATGGTTAAGTCTATATGCAATATGCCAACATGAGTTTATTTGAAAGCATACCTTTGTGTGAACTTATTTTTTACATTTGCATATGGCATACCATAGAGTATACCATTTAACATGGTTCACTTTTTGAAAGTATCTCCACTTTAAATTATTTGAATCCTAAAATTCGTTATTCATAGACGTAGTAATTTAACTAGCTACATCAAAATCATTTCTATATCTAATGATTGAAATGAGAATGGGAAATCCCTATTGTTTTCGTCAATCTCCATAAAATATTGTATGGCATGTTCTTATTGTTTTACCCCTGAAATATGTGTGTTGTTCATTTTTACTAGAATTTCATTACTTATCAAGAAACCATGTATGCACTCCTTATTCTTAATGAGATTTTAATTCAACGATGCACACTAATTAATTGACAAAACACTAGAATTCCATAGTTTCTCTTAAGTGACTATTCCGCTAGCATTGTTGGTAAAATTCATTTTTTTTAACCAATTCAAATACATGGATTTATATGTTAGTGATAATTTTATGCCTCCATATCATACAAATGGCTTATCAAGCAAAAAATGGCATGTGTTCATGTGATTAGTTTACACTCTTGAAGCTCTTAGGTGGCAAAAATTTGATGGTGTACTCTTATCCATTTTATTTAAAGGAGATAAATCTATCTCAATGGTTAGTGAAATAGGTCCCTGAGGAATATATGTGACACTAAGGATTAAATCCACATTTCAAATTTGTACAACATAGAAATTTTCCCTAAGGGTATAATTTACCATTATAAGTTCTAAATTACGAATAGAATTTCACACTAAACGTGTTTGTGGCTTGGGATGTTGATGAAAAAATAATGGAAAAGTATGCTTATGCATGTTTTGTCCCATATTAAAAAATTTAAAATGGTTTATAAATGTAATTTATAACATCATATGGAAGGAATAAAAAAAACGATGCATAAAATGTCAAAAATGAACATTATAATCGACATCAAGTACTATAAAATGTATGTCTTTAAACAATGCCAAAAAATGTCAAAAAAACATATATATTATTGTCTTAAAAGTTGAGAAACATTGATCATTCACCAACTCCAAACTAACAAAAATAAAAATGAAATTTGGTTATCATTTAATTATGTCCAATAGACCATTTGATAACATCAAAGCATTATTTGTGTCATCAAATTTATGGACATTGTTTTTCAATGATGCAAGATGTTATTGAGAAAAAAGTGTTGATATTAAGTATCATATATTATTTTTTACGTCAATTTTCCTAATTTGATAACATTTTTCAATTGTCAATGATATGATTCCAAAAAATAAACAGTATTCTCAAGATCTAGACATTATTTTTCTCTTTGGTTTGTCTAATATCTCTTTTTTTTTTTAACGTTGGATGAAATTCTTAAAGAAAAAGCATTGTTGTCCAATTTTAATCATTGTATCACATTTCGATTTTTATTCAATGAATATTTGATGATATCTTGTGATATACTTATGTAAGAACATAATATTATTTGGTTTTAAACATCATTTTAAACATTGATTTCATTAATTTGAGGATGTTGAAAATTATTTCTGATTGAAGAAGTTAAAAATAATAATGATGATACCATCTCCGTTAGTTTTAGTTTTGTTGTAAAAGAAAACCATCCCATCATCAACATCCTTGACAACCAAATTGTACAACATAACAAATCTCATATATTTCATTTCGATTAATGTAAAATAATCGACCACTATCTATGATATTTATAAAAAAAAAAAAAAAAAACATAAACTTTTATCAATCAATAGCATGCACCAAGGCTGCCACAACTAATGAATGAGTTGTGATCAAAACATTATTATTCGGTGCCATAAAAATTGATAATCAAAGTCTGGTATATATTTATTAAAATGTTGGCACTAAGCGAAGTAAAATCAGATTTGCAGGTTTGCAGACGCTGCCATCATGCCAACGTCTCAAACCATGATGGGAGGAACCAGCTTTGCATGGTATGTAGAGGTTTACCTGTAACTACAGGCACACAGTCCATGACGGGTTATTTCCCAAATGGCCACTCCATTATGAAATGTAGATGTAGTGCTTCTACTCTAGTATGATTTCATTAGATTTCCTCCATGGCACCCATGTGCATTTAGACAAATAAATTCAAGCATGTTGTAGATCACCTCCTTTAGGCTTCATCATGAGTGGTTTATTCACATATGAAACAACTTTAAAGCTAGAATATGACATGAGATGTAACACCCCAAGACCGAGCCCAGTTGTAAATGTGAATATGTTTTGTAGGTTGGTGAGCCAGTTTATTATAATCTAGGAGGTTTATGTGATGATTAGGCCGAAGAGCCTAGATGCTTAAGCCAAGTGAGCCTATTTTTGTATATGTAAACACTCATATCATTAATATTAATACATCGGTGTGGGTAGACCAACCACGATAAAATAGTATGGGGGACTAAGCTCCACTAGGAAGGGAAAGGGAGGGGTTGTGAGACTAGGAAAAACAGATAAGCTTGAGGGCTTAACTCCAAGAGAATATTATATTATTATTTCCTAAAGACTATGGTGAGGATAATTATTTTATCCTAGGTCTCATGGAAGAGGGAATGAATCACAAATGGAGAGAAAGCAAACTCCTGGAGAGCCATGTGTCAATCGAGGCGCATGCAAATATATGTGGGGAAAATAGTTTGTTTTCACATATTCCCCCATTGACACACGCACTCAACCATTGTCTCCATCGTTGAACCTCGGCATCATTCGTGCACCCCTGGAGCCTGCACGCACTTGGCAAGTTACCTCGTACATTTCATGTTATGCACAGTGCACCCGTACTTTATCTGAACCCGTATTGTGCCTTTTCTGAAGTTTTATGCTACTACCATTACCTATTCCCTACCTGAACTTTGTTGTTAACCATCACTCATACCTTTCCAATATGTGCAACACCCTATTCATTTCCTAAGCATGGTTTCTTCCACCACCTGTTCCATAATCCGTTTTATGTTGTTGCATTCACCTGAGTCAGTACCTGGTCAACTAGAGCGTTGGATTGAAGAAGTGGGTTGCCAGGCCTGTGGGATCAAAGAGACAAGTTGTCATGCATGTGATCAACTCTCTCCAGGTGAGAGAATTGTTGGGGAATTGAATTCCTGAAGGATCCCAACTGTAGTTACAGTGCTTTGAAAGTTCTTGTTCGGCCTATTGTTGAAGCCTTGGAAGGGAAGTGGGGCAACCGAAGGACTGTTTAGCAGAGAAGGGGCACACTTCCTGGGGTGGGACAGGCATGTGGGGAATGAGAGGTTGTAGGTTGGTAGTTTGAGTTGGCTCCTAGGATGAAATCCTTCTTGTTGTATGTATTGTCTCAGCCTAGCTAGGAATCCATCTGCCCAGGTGGAGTTTAGTCCCAGCTCGGGGGTGACCCACTGTTGAGAGCTTTGAACAATGTGGTCTAAGTCTGGGAGGCTCGTGGAAGGTCTGCACGCAGTTGGTGGTCTTCTATAAAATGATAAGTATCAATTATGTTTCCAATTGCATGTTGTGTATTTGTACATGTATTTATAATAAAGAGTATTACATGTGTATGTTGTATGTATAATATTATTGTTATTCTGCATGAATCTATGCATTATAGGAATGTATCTGTCTGTTTTAAATTTGTATAAATATATATAGTAGAAATGAATAATTGTTATGTGGCATAGCCCAACGGCCTAAAGTTGGGGATGCTAAAATTTAGGTTTAGAGCCTAGTAAGAGGGTGTTATGGAGTAGTGTGGCTCGTCCTAGAAGGATGGGGATGTTACAAATTGGTATCAGAGCTTTGGTTTTCAACACTGAACCTGGATGGACCGTATAAGTGGAAATTGAAACAAAAGTTTTAGAACGAATTGTTGTCGAAATGGAAAAAATTTAAGTTTCAAAGCATCCATGAGTACCAAGAGGGCGCTGAGAGAACACCTTAGTTTTGTTTGAAAGATGAGGAGGTCTAGTGGTTCGAGAAAGCCAGCAGAGGAAAGAAACCATAGTAACCATGGTTTTAGTGCCACAAAGTTTAGATTTGGGCCATCAGATCTGTTCGGGAAAAGGAAGATCATTCACAACTGTCATATCTGGGAAAGGAGTGTGGTTGTTAACCTTCAAGTCTTTCAAACTTCATTGCTTCAAAAAAATTTAATATTTTGGCAAAAGGAGGCAAAAGCCTTGAAGCTCCAAAGTCTTGGAGTAGATCTACATCGTATATCATTTGGGGGAAGGCGATTCATTGGATCCCCAAGTGGTTTGGCAGTTCAGTACTCTAGGGAAATTTGGTTGTGGTTACGCAGATTGGAGAGTTCCCTAAAGTATCAAAGTCCAAAACCAATTTGGATCGTTCATATTTAGGGATACGTGTCCGAAGATAAGCAAGTGTTCATAATTTCAGCATTCGGTAGTTCGAGGGTAGGGCAGTGTTCGACAACGAAACCCCTGAAGCCTGAAGTTTCGAAGTCTCGCAACCCCGAAGTTTTGAAGCTTCGAAGAACACTTGTTCGGGAGTTATAAAGTATGTTGGTGTGAAATCTTCTGGAGTTACGAAGTTCCGAAGCATCGGATGTAACGTGGAATGATGATGTCACTTAAGGTGATTTGGACCCACTTTACACCTGCCATGTGTCAACCTGATTTGTGCTTTTGACAGGATTTTTGTACCAATTGTGATTTGACAAGTTTCTCTCTTCGGTGGGGCCACTCTATCTTTGAATCTTTAGACCATACAAGAACTTTTCCATCCACAAAAGTTACTCTATCTCCTTTCTCTTCCAAACAGGAAATAAATACTAGATTCTTTTTCAAACCAGGAACATATAAAACATTACTAAGATTAATAGAGTTACATTATTCCATCTTGATAGTAGCTTACAATTCCCTTGAATGCATAAGAGTTCTTGTCTCCAAGCTCCACTTTATTAGGTGTCTCCTTTTCATTCATGCTTGAGAAATTCTTACGGCACATGTCATATGCCTTGAAGCTCCACTATCGATCAGCCACATGTTTGTTGATATTATGGTAGATACGAGAGGTATTAACCTCTAGGTGTAACCTTTGGCAAGACTAGAATATTTTGGGAAGCAAGAGAAACCCTAAAATGTTGGATAATAACCCTAGAAGACAAGTCATCTTAAGAGAATATTTAATATTGAGTTATTAGCCTCCAGAAACAGAAGTCGATCCAGTGAAAGTGACATAGAGTAGTATAAATAGAGGGTGCTAGAGCTCATTTGAAACTCACTCACTCACAACTTCATAAGACTAGTGGTGCAAGTTTGGAGAGGGAGTGCAGTTGTTGCAACTGGGATTTTGGTTTTTGGTTGGACTTTCTCTTGGTTATGGTTTGGACTTTTTGCTTGGTATTTGTTTATTCTTGCTTGGTTCTCTAGCCTTGGAGAAAGGTGCTCTACATTGGTTGGATATTGCTCTACTTCCGGAATTATTTTGTCTGTCAAGGTTAAGGTGCTCAGGGGTGGCCTTTGTGCCTATGGTTGGATGACAATATTGTTATATTGTCTATGGAAAAATGAGCACATATATTTATTTCTAACAAGTTATGGGACCACACTATATTTAGAAATTCTAACCACTAGAAGATAGATTCAGAAGTTATTTTTTAAGCTCATTATGGCACCAGTTATATTTGTAGCTAGGTTTTTCTGATTATGTAGTTGCAACAAGCCTTAAACCTTTTGTTTGGGAACTTATGATGAAGAATTTGACCTAATTCCTTGATATCCTAGTGTGCCCTAGCCTAGTGACCTCTTGGTACCCTCAGCTACAAAAAAAATCAGGTTTGAATTTGTGGTCAAATTCAAAGTCAAAGGTTGACTGTTCAAAGTCAATGTCAAAGGTTGACTTCTGATCAAATTGATTTTATGGTCAAAGTTGAAATTTTAGAGTTTCTAGCTTGTTCTAATCATTGAATATTATCTCTTTGTGTCCATATCGTATCTAGTTTCAGATTGGAAGACAAGTTGGACGATGCTACAAGACTTCAAAAGTATGCACTTGTATATGCTATCCAAGTTATATCATCTAGCAAAACAAGAGTGTGTTTGCAGGAAAATTATTAGAGACCTTGTCCAATTTGTAATCTTAGATTCAATGCATTCAGAGGAACAAGCGCACCCTCCATAGCATTTGAGGCTTCAAGTTCAGGTTTGATTAAATTGTTAAGCTTCAAATTTGTGTATATCAAGGGTGATAGTTGCTACATTACGAATTGTGAAATCAGTCTTTGAAAGATTCTATTATTGCTAGGTGCAATGAATACTCTACTGCATATGTATATTATTGATATATATGCTTATTATACTTGTTCGCAAGTTGAACTAACATCTCATCTAGATAGATATTTCTTTTTTGCTCTTGTTGTTCTTGTTTCGAGTAAGTACCCTTGTGAAATATGTTTGATGATTCAGATGGGTAGAAATCAGAACAGATAGAAACAAACTTAAAGAGACTCAGAGGAGTCAGACTCGAAGAAAGTCGGAAATCAAAAGGAAACCATAACAGGCTTGTGACACTTTGTAGAAATAAAAGAGAGATGCAGCAGACAGAAGCATAAACTCTCTCAAATGGAGGGAGCTAATCATAGAATTCCAAAAGAAGAGCATGTATATTTCTCATTCAGGCATGAATCTAGAATTAGGAGGGAGATAATCCCCAAAGATATGATCCATTGAAGAAGAATCCATAAACAATATGAAGTATATATCCATGTTCTTCATTGGAAGTAGCAGCCATGATAAGCAGCATGTGTTCAGTTTGAATCTAGAAGAAGTTTTCTTCGAAAAGAAGCCTTCAGTATCCTTGGTTGTCCATCTACATTTATTATCCTATGGCAGAAGTTTGGAGCCTTCAGGAAAGAAGGGAATGTAATCTATAGAAGAATACATGAACTCCAACGTTGAAGAAAATCATGAGGAAGAACATGAAGATTCTAAGAAAAGAAAGAAAAGTCAGAACAATCAATTTAACTAGTTTGAACACACTAGAAGCAGTCAAGAAAAGGGAATGGAAGGAAGTTGTGATGAAGAAAAATGTATATGAGAAATTGTGAAAAAAAGTTAATTATGCAGGAGCATCATCAGCAAAGCACATGTGGAGAGACAACTCAGTACCCTAACGTGCCTTTTAAAATCATTTTGGAATATTAAACGTTGGCATTTCCTGCAAATATTTTTGAACGAATTGAAAATTGAAGAATATCTAAACGCTCGTAAGTTGAATGATCGCGAGAGATATCAGAGTTTCACTCTTAGACTTTAATGTAACGGTAATTAAGGGGTAGTTAGTTTTTTTTTTCTTTTCTTCAAGAAGATAGGTAGTCGGAGGGAACCCTAGGATCCCTCTGGTATAATTAGAGGTGTTGTATACCCAAATGAGGTTGTTGTAGATTAGGCTACTGGGTACGATGGTAGCTACAAATTAGTAGGATATTGTTGTAATTTAGTTGTTGTTGAATTTTAGTCGTTGGTGTTTTATCATAGTTGTAGCCATTTACATTTGAATGAAGATAACAGAGGAATATTGATCCAAATGCGTGGTGTTGTTGTTGCTTAAATCTTCTCTGTTATTTTGTGCTTCATGAAAGTATGAGTTATATTGTTGAATGTATGAATCTGTTAAATAGTAGATAAGTTTCACTTGTTTCTCTTCCACGAGCTTACACAAGGAGTGTGTATTGTCCACAAGGAGTGCATTGACAGAGTCTGATTCGACTCAAATCTCAGGAGAGATAACATGGAATTTGTATGCAGAGTGTGCATATCATCCTCAAGGAGTACATCGACAGAGTCTTTGATTCAGAAGCTCAGGAGGAGTAGCTCGAGAGGTTGCTCGCAGAAGCATGTGTGAAGGTCTATTGCAAGGTGTGCACAGATCCAAATCCAACTAAGTGTCAAAGAAAACCCTTTAAAGAGTTAAAGGTTCAGAGGGAGACAAGCTCCGAAGAGTTAAAGGGAGAATCCCCTTTAGTTTTTTCCAAATTAATGACCAATATCCCTTCAGGAGGAAGAGGGATCATTCCAGACCATTAGATCTCAGAGAGTTTCACAGTGGTTAGTCGTGAGTCTTTCGAAAATTCGTAAACTGGAATATTCGGGGTGTAGAAGGGTGAAAAACGTTGAAGTCCAAAGATACGAAGAGATCCCAACCATCGACCTGGAAGTACACGCATCGCCAGTTCGTGAGATTCAAATAAGAGCCGAGGGGAAAGAGAGGTCGCCCAAAGCGGAGTAAGGAGTGAATCTCAGTCGTTGATCAAGAGAGGCACATGGACCTTGATCTAAGATTATGGGTATGGAATACTTCGAAGAGGAGGAGTGTCAAGATGTGCTAAAATCCCAAAGACCGAAGTCTGAACAGATCTCAGTCGTTGGTTGTGGGAGAGAAAAGAATCGTAGATCTTCCCAGACGAGTTCGTGATTCGGGGTTCGTAAGAAACTGATACAGTTTTTGCTAAGAACATTGAAACCCAAAGTTACGAAGTGCTCAAGTGATTAAGCCTTGGGTCATAGTCGATGTTTCATGTGGAGAAGGGCTAGCATAAAGGATTTAACGCCTGTAATTTCAATATTTTAAAGCTCTAAGGAAAGGGGCCCACAGGTTCCATATAACCTACACTTAAGGTGATAGAAGGGATTGTGTTTAATTCAATTCAGGGCCAGCAAGGCCTAAAGGAGCTAATCCAACTCATATAGTTGAATATCCTTGATCGGGAGGTTGCACAACCCCAAGGAGAGAAGGGGGGTCTGCATCAAGTGGTATTAAATCCACGGAATTGATTTATGTAGGAAGAGGAGACAAAGAAGTAGGTTGATATCATCAAGTGGTATCAAATACATCAACACAATGTCACCTAGAAGACGTGCAGAGCCTCTTGTAGCAAATCGAGTTGTATAAAGAGAAATGACAGAACTTCACGCAAGGTTGGATGTGATGGAGACAGTGCAAAGGAGAACACCTGATGTTGGAGATGTTAGTGATGCAAAAAGAGAAGAAACAGAGGTTGAAGAAGCTACAGGGTAAGATGTTGTCGAGGAACACTTGTTGAAAGAGGTTGTCAAATTGGGAGCTAGAGAAAAGATATACATCCCGATGTATGGAGGAAACTTAGACGTTGAATAATTACTTGATTGGATACGAGAAATGGATAAGTATTTTGACTATGAAGACATCGATGAGGAGAAGAAGGTGAGACATGTTGTCACCAAGTTAAACGGACATGCAGCACTATGGTGGGATGAACTCCAGGGTAATAGACGAAGAAAAGGTAAGAAAAAGATTAAGAGTTGGGACAGAATGGTAGCCAAGTTGAAAGCTAAGTTCATACCCAAGGACTATCAGATAAATATTTTCAGGAAGTTACAGAACCTGAGATAGAAGGGAATGATAGTGAAAGAGTACACAAAGGAGTTTTACAGGTTGAACATCAGAACTGGATAGAGGGATAAATATGATGAAAAGGTTGTCAGGTATATAAATGGCCTAAGGTATGAGATCCAGAATGAAATCAGCATGATGACAGTGAGGACAATGGAGGATTCTTATCAGATTGCATTGAAGGTAGAAGAGAAGTTGGCCAGAAAAAAAAATCCAGCGAAGCATAGGTAGAAGTCTGAAAAGAGGTAAGGGAATTGTCCAGGACAATGCACAGAAGCCCAAGGGCGAGACGGAAAAACCACACAGTCACTCAGAAAGAGGAGGAAGTTCCTAAGGGAGATAGAGTGGTAGAAGAAATCATTTTCCTCGAGGAAGAGGAAGAGGCAGAGGAGGAGAGATAAGGTGTTATGCATGTGGAAATACAGGACACGTGTCCTGGGAATGTCCCAAGAAAAATAAATAAGGAGGTGAAGCTCACATTTCGGAAGCGTAGAAGTTGAATGTTGAAGCATAAGGTGCAGAAGATGGAAGATCTTTGATGTTGAAGAAGGTTCTCTTGAAGCCATATCCAGAGGTTGAAAATCCAGTGCAAAGGAACATTTTGTTTAGAACTGCTTGCAAGACTAAAGATAGGGTATGCAAAGTGATAATTTAGTGTGGGAGCACTGATAATTTAGTATCCACATAGATGGTGGGGAAATTGGAGTTGGAGACAACTTCACATCTAAAGCCATATAAAGTCTCATGGTTGCAAAAATTGGAGTTGGAGACAACTGCACATCTAAAGCCATATAAAGACAACTGCACATCTAAAGCCATATAAAGTCTCATGGTAACTAAACAATGCCTCGTTGAATTTAAAATAGGAGGATATAGAGATGAGATTTTGTGTGATGTGATTATCATGGATGTATGTCATGTTTTGTTGGGGAGACCATGGAAGTTTGAAAGGAATGTCATCATGATGGGAGAAAAAATACTTATACTTTGGAGAAGAATGGTAGGACACACATGTTGTTGCCAATAAAGGAGAAGAAAGGAAAGGAAGAAGTCAACACAAGTATACTTCTCATGAGTGGGAAGGAACTCCTGAGTGAAGTTAAGAAAGAACAGGAGATGCAGTTTGTTGTGGTGAGGAAACCCAGAGTTTTCCTTACAAGTACTTCTATGGACGATTTTCCTGAGGAAGTTCAGGAGTTGTTGGAGAATTTTACTGACATAGTAGTGGATGAGTTACCTAATTCATTGCCACCCATCAAGAGTATCAGTCATCACATTGATCTAATACCAGGAGCAAGTCTTCTGAACAAAGCAACATACATATTCACACCTCAAGAGAATGAGGAGGTAAAGAGATAAGTCCAAGATTTATTAGACAATGGTTTGGTCAAACAAAGCTTGAGTCCATGCACAGTACCAACTGTGTTGAGTCCGAAGAAGGATGGAGGATGGAGAATGTGTACAGAATCAAGATCCATAAAAGAGATCACCATCAGGTACATATTTCCTTTGCCAAGGATGGATGACTTAATGGATTGTTTAAGTGGAGCAAATGTTTTTTCAAAGATAGATTTGAAAAGTGGATATCAACAGATAAGGATGAGGGAAGGTGATGAGTGGAAAACATCCTTCAAGACTAATGAAGGGTTGTATGAGTGGCTTGTTATGCCATTTGGCTTGAAAAATTCCCCAAGTACTTTTATGAGACTAATGAATGAGGCATTGAAATATTTCATTGGTTAGTTTGTGATTGTAAATCTGGATGATATATTGGTCTTCATTAAAACTGAAGAAGAACATTTGAGACATCTGACATTAGTGATGAGAAGACTGCAGAGGGAGAAGCTACTAATAAATTTAAAGAAATCATCTTTTATGAATATAGAACTCATTTACTTAGGTTTTTTTATCTCTTCGAATGAATTGAAGATAGATCCTGAGAAGGTGAGAGAAATCAGAGAATGGTCATCACCAAGGAGCATATTTGAGGTGAGAAGCTTCCATGTATTAGTGAGTTTCTATCGGAAGTTCATTAGAAATTTCAGTGGGATTGGTGCACAAATGATGGATATGGTGAAGAAAATACACGAGTATTTAAAGTGGACGGAAGAGGCTGAGAAAATTTTCAAGATATTGAAGGAGAAGATAACAGAACAACCAATTCTGGTCTTGCCAAATTTCGAGAAGACATTTCAAGTAAGATGTGATGCGAGTGGAGTTGCAATTGGAGAGGTCTTGAGCCAAGATAATAGACCTGTTGCATATTTCAGTGAGAAGTTGAATGACACTAAGAAGAAGTACTCCACATACGATAAGGAATTTTATGCAATAATTCAAGCCTTGAAGAAATTGAGGCACTACCTTGTTCCAAAAGAATTTGTTTTTTATAGTGATAATCATGCTTTACAATTCATAGCCAGACAGGAGAAGTTAAATCAAAGACATGCTAAGTGGATAGAGTTTATGAAAAAATTCACTTTTGTCATTAAACACATTTCTAGTAATTCTAACAAGGTTGTTGATGCATTGAGCAGAAGATGTTTGATTCTGCAGGAATTTCAAGTAAATACCTTAGGGTTTGAACACCTTAAGGTGATGTACCATGATGATCAAGATTTCAAAGAAGCATATGAAGCATGTGTGAATCATGTGCTCAGAGACAGAAGTCAGTGGACCGAGTGTATGATTCAAGATGGAATTTTTTTTAAGGGTTGCCAGTTGTGCATACCGAAGTGTTCAATGAGAGAAAATATGTTGAAGGAAAAACATAGTGGAGGTCTAGCAGGAAATTTCGGCCATGAAAAAATGTTTGCACAGTTGAACGGCTCATACTATTGGACTAGTATGAGCGAAGAGGTGAATAAGTTTGTAAACAAATGTAAGACTTTTCAGTATCCAAAAGGAAAGAAATAGAATATTGGATTGTATTAGCCATTGCATATTCCAGATAGGCCTTGGGATGCAATAAGCATGGATTTTGTGTTGGGATTTCCAAGAACCCAAAGGGGAAGTGATTCCATATTTGTTGTAGTTGATAGATTCTCAAAGATGGCACACTTTATCCCATGCTAGAAGACTAGTGATGCAACACACATTGCAAATTTGTTTTTCAAGGAAGTTGTGAGACTTCATGGGTTTCACAAAAGTATTGTCTCAGATAGGAACACTAAATTTATTGGTCATTTCTGGAGAACATTATGGAAGAAGCTAGGGACATAACTGTCTTTTATTTCAGCATATCACCCTCAAACGGATGAACAGACTGAGGTTGTAAATCAAAGTTTAAGAGATTTGTTGAGGAGTTTGGTCACTAAACATCATAGCCAGTGGGATCAAATTCTGTCACAAGCAGAGTTTACATACAATGACTTAGAGAAAAAAAGTACAGGAAGGAATTCATTCCAAATAGTGTATGGAATGAAGCTAAGAGGAGTATCAGAATTGAGAGACCTGGAGCAAAGTGAATTCAGAAGCGTTGGAGTAGAAGACTTCGCTACAGAAATGTAGAAGCTTCATAATCAAATTAGGGAGCAGTTGCAGAAAAGCAGCAGAGAGTATAAACAAAGAGTTGATCAGGTTGGGCAGTTCCTTTCCAATCTGGAAAGTGGTTCAATATTTATAACGGATAGTCATTTTCCAGTTTGGAAAATGGTCCAGATCGGATAGTCATTTTCATAATGAAAATGGTCTGATAGATTGTTGATGTACCATAGACAGTGATTCCCCTTGTGGCCAATGTGGGGGAATGGTCTAGGACAACCATTCTTCTTGGAAGTCACTCTGAGTAGTGGTCAATTATAATGGTTTTCCTCGTCGGGCAATCATTCTTTCGAAGTTCACAGTTGTGAGCAGTTTCGTAGAATGGTCTGTTTTGGAGGTTGGTGCAAGACAATGATTTCCATAGGAAATGGTCCAGACAGTGATTCCCTACGAAAGACTTGTTCTCTCCATGTTGCACTATGATTAGTGTCAGAGGAATGGCCCAGTTAGGTGAATGGTTTAGGTTCATCAATCATGTACAGGAATTCCCTAGGGAAGACTCATTCTCTCTAGGTTGCACTATGATTAGAGCCAGAGGAATGGCCCAGTTAGGTGAATGGTCTAGGCTCAGAAATCAGGGACAGATATTCTTCTATGCTTGGGAAGAATAGTCCAAATATCCCATGGTTGATTTTTTAATTTCTGAGGGAAGATGCTCTTCCAGATCTCACAGATGTGAGTGGAAGAATGGCCCATATGAATTAGTGTGTATCATGATATTGTTTATGCAGGTTGATATCAGATGATATGATTTTTGTGGAGACTATATGTCTATGGACACTAGTTGTATGTTATTATGGTGGATGTGATCCACTCATAGTGACTATGTGTCACTGGTTAGTAGTTGTGTGCTGCTAAGATTGGTTGTGTACCACTAGGTAGTAGTTGTGTACAACTATGGATAGACACAGTTGTGTTTTATTGGATGGAATTATTATGATTTCCATGGAGACTACCACTAGTGTTGGAGATGATTTCCAACTAGATGGATAGTCAGCATGTTGATGGATAAACATTCTCCAGGCGGAGAATGGTCCAGGCAGGACAGATTGTTGGTGGACAAACATCCTTCCTGTGGAAGATGATCCAGGTTGAAATATTGTTAGTGGACATACATTCTTCCTGTGGAGAATGGTCCAGGTTGACAGATTCTTGATGTACCATGGACAACTATTCTTCTAGGACGTATGTCTAGATTAGAAGAATGGCTTGTCTCCCTGAGTTCACAGTAGTGACCAGAGTGGAAAGATTGGTACAGTACAGACATTTTCCCTGAGTTCATAGTAGTGGTTGGAGGGAAAATGGCCTAGGATAGTCATTCTTCTAGGACGTATGTCTGGATTAGAAGAATAGTCCTTGTATTCCATGGCGTGAATTCCAGCATCTATTGGAATAGTTATTCTCCTGGGACATATGTCCGGATTAGAATAATGGTTCTTGTATCACTCTGGGGAGTGAGTGACTTATTCAGCATCATGCATGATTACTCAGATGTAGTATGGCTTTGAGAGATGATGTAGTTGATGCTTTTAGATGATACTGATAGTGATGATGTTTCTCATGAGTTGATCTGCGTGATCATGAGATATCCTATGTGGCTATGATGATGCTACTGTTTGAATGGTATGTTTGTGCTCAAGATCATTTCTTTTAATACATCCCTAACTAGGATCGAGTGTTGATATTATGGTAGCTACGGGAGGTCTTAACCTCCACAAGTAACCTTTAACAAGACTAGAATATTTTGGGAAGCAAGAGAAACCCTAAAACATTGGATAATAACCCTAGAAGACAAGTCGTCTCAAGAGAATATTTAATATTGAGTTATTAGCCTCCAGAAAGAGAATTTAACCCAGTCAAAGTGAGATATAGCAATATAAATAGAGGGCGCTAGAGCTCATTTGACACTCGCTCACTCACAACTGCATAATACTAGTGGTGCGCAAGTTTGGAGAGGGAGTGCAGTTGCTGCAATTGGGATTTTGGTTTTTGGTTGGACTTTCTCATGGTTATGGTTTGGAATTTCTTCTTGGTCTTTGGTTATTCTTGCTTGGTGCGCTAGCCTTGGAGAAAGGTGTGCTACCTTGGTTGGTTATTGGTCTGCTTCCGGAATTATTATGTCTATCAAGGTTAAGGTGCTTGGGGGTGGCCTTTGTGTCTATGGTTGGGTGACAATATTGCTATATTGTCTATGGAAAAATGAGCACATCTCTTTATTTCTAACAATGTTATCTTCAATGGTTCCAGTAAGAGCTGAATAATAGAAGAAATTTATTTCATCATGTTTTTTCTTCTTTGAAGGTTCTTCATCATTGGCAGCTGATGCATGATGCCTCTCTTTTCTCTTCTTTGTTAGTTTAGGAAAATCCATTGTGCAATGGCCATAATCATGGAATTCAAAGCATTGTACCTTTGACATATCTCTCTTGAACTTCTCTAGTGCTGCAATGTTCTGAGGTTCCTTCTCTTTTCCTACTTCAAATTGTGGTTCCATGATATTTCCTTTCATGATATCTAGGACTTTATTCTTGGCAAGGATGAGGTCAAACCTTGTCTTCCATGATCTGAAGTTCAAATCCCCTTCTAACGTGTTTTCTGACTTCATAGAGTAATTCATGGATGAGTTGACTTTGACTTTAACTTGGTCAACCTTTGACTTTGACCAAAAACACAAATTTGATGCCTTGGCTTTCTAAGAGTACCAGGATGTGCGCTTGGCTAGGGAACACTAGGCTATCCAAAAATTAGGTCAAGCACTTCACTTAAGGTGCTTTAACAAGAGGGTTAGGGTTTTGTTGTTGCAGCAAAACTTTGACTGCAACTGAAAAAATTCTCCCAATATACCTTCTAGTGGTTAGATTGTTTGAAGATAGTGTGGGCCCATAACCTGTTAAAATAATAGGTGTGTTTGTTTCACCATAGACAATATCACTATATTTTCACCCAACCATAGGCGCAAAGGCCACCCCCAAGCACCTTAACCTTGACAGACAGAATAATTCTAGAAGAAATCACTAGAACCAATAGCCAACCAAGATAGCATACCTCTCTCCAAAGCTAGCGTACCAAGCAAAAATTCCAAACCATAACCAAATACCAAATCACCACTAAAGCAGTTGTAGCTCTCCTCCATTCATGCGCACCACTAGTCCTTATGAAGTCATGAGAGTGTGTGTGACAAATGAGCTCAAGTGCCCTCTATTTATATTCCTCCAGGCCACTTAACTGGGCCAACTTCTTCTCTTGGAGGCTAATAATTTAATATAAATTATTCTCTTGAGTCGACTTGTCTTCTAGGGTTCTTAACCAACTATTTAGGGTTTCTCTTGCTTCCCGGAATAGTCTAGTCTCGTCAAAGGTTACACGTAGAGTTTAATACCTCCCTCAGCTACCGTAACATCAACATATCCCACGTGTGTTCATGTTTCTTTCCCTCTTCCACATGTGTGAGCCTCCATTTAATGATAATTATTTCACTTTCCATCTCTCTCACTTTCTATCTCCTCATGTGCACTCTTTCTCTCCTTCATTCTCCCACATGGGTGAGCCATCCCTCGCATGCACTTTCACACGTGTGTTTCCATACTTCCTTCCCCCACGCATGTGAACCTTAATCTCCCTATTTTATAGTGCATGTGTCAATTAATGCACCTCCCTCTTTCTCTTTTCCTTGGTATCATGAGTTAACCTTTCCTTTCTCCCTCTTATCCTCCAAACATCTGCTCTGTCTCTCTTGTTTCTTCCACATGTGTGACACTTTGACATATAATGCATTACCTTATCCTCTCATGTGCCCAATTATTATTATCACACTTGGTGCGCCCTCACTATTATATATTGAGGCTTCTCCTCATTATTATGGGGTCGAATTTCTCTCAGCAGCAGCA